>CAEFZX010003670.1:0-76432 GCA_903066825.1 Alfaro cultratus
GTTTTGTTGACATTCCCTTTAGCGCAGCTCCATCTAATGGATGCATAACGTAACTGCAGCCTCTACTGTAGCGTCTATTCTATGCGCCTTATAATCCGGTGCGCCTTATAGTGCGGAAGATATGTAACATAAATGAAAATTCAATTAACTCAGTACACCCATAAATTAAGCTTTGATCTCCCAACTCAATATTATTTAAAAACAATCCAAAAACTTCTGATGAATGCAAAATTAGAGCCAAATACCATATACACAATGGGCTAACAGTATATACTACAGTATGCATTGCTCATATAATTTTATTGTGCATCAAATATACAATACCTTGTAAAAGTAATTGTGCCTCTTGAACTTTTAAATTTTTTCATGGTAAAGCCACAAACTTAAATTTATTTTATTAGGTGTTTATCCAACAGACCAAAATAAATTGGTGAATCATCGTGAAGAGGAATGAAAATGACTCATGGGTTTAAAAGTTGGCCACAAGCCACATCAGAGACACTGCAAACAAGATGAAGAAAGTGCTTCAGGTTGATGAGAGCACTGCATGTCACCTAGAACATACTTTATAGTGAAACATGGTAGTGAAAGCATCATGCTGTGGGGATGCTTTTCTTCAGCAGCAACAGGAAAGCTGATCAGAGTTGATGGGAATAAGGATGGAGTGAAATGTCCATGGAGAAAATCTTAATAAATGCCACTTTCCAGATATTCCTGATTGTAAAACATTGTGAAAACCATTTTCCTTTCACTTTCCAGCAATGTGCTACTTTTGTTGGCCTATTACATAAAATCTAAATAAAATTCACAATGAAAATGTGAAAACAGTCATGAGGTGTGAATACTTTTTTTAGAGTAATGACCATAACTTGCAAATAGAGAATGTGAGGAGTGTCGAGAAACATGCAGATAATTTAGACTGTAGTTAATTATATGATCTTCAGGTTGAAGACAAATCACACATTCAGGCAAGGCCGCATTTCTTTAAATAAAAATTAATCAGAAACAAAATAAAGAGCTGGACATAGGTTGGAAATATGTTGCTTTCAATGAAATCCCACTGTGTGTTTTCAACCTAAGCTCTACACTGGTCAGCTTAAAATAAAGTGCTGCAGAAGAGTGCCAACTTTAGCAGATGAAATAACATCCACAACATACATGCAACTAAATTTTAAAGCAAAATTATTTATGTACATTAAATATTTTCACTATTTGTAGCATCCCGCACACATTCTCCCTCTCACCAGTAAACCTAAATACAAGCATGTGGCCAATGAGTCACTTGAAGGGGCCTTTTTACCACTAAAAGCAACATCCAAACTAAAGGCAACACAAGGTGTTAAAGAATGACATGCATCAGATTCCTGATCAGCAGAAACAAGTAAGAGCATGTACCCAAACTGTGCAGAACTATGCTCCCATATTCTGATCCAAGTGTGTATATACATGTAAAAATAAAAAAAATTCTGAGAAAATTAAAGTTCTTTATTACCTGTGTCAGAAGAGACTAGACCATTGGAAAGAAGAGACACACAAATGAGAGAGTCAGAGGATGGACAGACAGACAGAATGAAGAACACAAATACTAAGTTTCCTGACCAACATGCAAGATCTTCATCAAATGGGTCAAATCTTTTAATCAAAATGTTCTTTTCTTTCTCCTTTTGTACCTGACAACAGTATTTACCCTAAAACATAATGTTCATTGGCTTTTTTATTAAAAACATTTAATGAATTTATTGTTAAACATCAAGAAGCAGACTCGTTCAACCTTAAGTGTCCTTCCTGCACTTGGACCACCTTCAGAAAAATCAATAGATCAAATTGGTTTGCCACAGCCGGCCAGAAACACAAGATGGAACTCATGACAAAGTCACTTCAGGGCCTTGAAGACAGAAAGCAATCAACCCACTGCACATGTGCAATGATGGCCAATTACATGTTTTATGCTTTTTGAGCATTTGGCAAATACAATATCATTAGCTCTCCTAATTGTCTGCTGCTTGATTAATAATGGATGTGAATTCATTCAACACAAAAGCCTTTGGTACCTTTTCTGGCGAAATTCGGGTCCACATCTTTGAACGTCACCACTACAACATCGGAAGCCTTAAAAATGATGCTCTCTACTATATCTTCTTTCCTGGGGCCAAAACTCGGCTCTGGGCTCTTTCTGTGGGCTGCATCCAACACCAGGTCACACTGCAGGAGACAGGCAGGTTAATACAAATCATAAATAAAGTTAAAGGCAATAACGCCAACCGAAAAGGCAAAAAACATTAAAATAAAATAAAATAAAATTAAAAAGTGAGGTGCATTTCTTTATATTAGAATAATACAGAAATGTATTGATTTCAGTAATTCAATTCAGCATTCAAGCTGCTGATTTATGTCTTTTAATCTGGCTTACAGCTAATAAAAAGAACATTTTCAGAAATAAAGAATATTACACAATATGAATAAAATAAAGTCTCAAGACTAAAAAGTATACCTATGTATTGCACAATACTGCATTAAGCTATAGGTCCTTTAATCACAACAGTCACCTCTTCTGGATACAACTGAATGCCACACATGTAGAAAAATGTCCTGATACGTCTGTGTGCGGTGGCTCTTCTGAATCTCCCCAAAACTCCTTTCACTTCACAATCCCTTACCCGCTATTAACTGTGAACAATTTTTCTAAGACATTTTGTCCTTCCACTCAACTTTCCGCTTAATCCTTGCACACAACTGTCTTCTATAGCAGTGACCTGTTGTGGCTTTTTCTCCTTGTGGAGAGCATTAGTGACTGTCTTCTGGACAGCTCTTGATAGCCTATTTCATAACATTTCCACTATCGTATTTCTGTACTGAAATTCATTTTCTCTTTATTTAAAGCTTTATAAGGTGGGAGATATTGGAAACATAAATACAGGACCTTCAGTTACATGTGCAGTCTTGCAAATGGTGTGAAACAAATCAATAAAGTTGATTATATATATATTAAATACTTGCCCACAGACTGATTTTTCTCTTAAAAGAAAGCATGAGGAGTCGGATTCCTCTCTGTTCTTAAACATAAGATGGAAACCACCTCAGGGGGTCAGGCTGATTTTGAGCACTGGCAAGATGGTGTCCTGCCTAAGCTTAAAACATTTTTCCAGCTACAGAGACGGTGACTGAATTAGTTATTATAAAAAGGAATATAGATGAATATAAATGCAGCAACCTCATTGTTCTAGATCATCTGGAGTCCAATTCCTTAATTACAGACGTTTGCTGCCTCTTCGTCTCTCTCTGCCCATTTCCTATCTAGATACCATCAAATGCCACTAATACCACAGCATCTTTAAAAAGATATTAGACATCAGCGTTCCTTACCTCAGGACCATATGTCTTGAATACTCCTTCATATACAGCTCCATTTTTTACTTTCAGCTCACACTTGGTCCCCTGTGAACAGATGAGTCGGTCAGTGGTCACTATATGAAAGACTTACTCACTCAGAGAGCCGATGTGAGCGTACACTTTGAAATAACTTCAACAAGCCCATCTGCTGGAAGCCAAATGATTGATCTGCCTTCCTTATGGTACAAGCTGTTCTAAGTGTTGTTTACTGCAGTGTAGACATTCTCAACTAACAGCATGTGGTTAAAGAGAAAGAGCAGTTTTGCTGACACTAGTCATTTACAGTAAGAATGAGCCCTATAGATTTTCATTTGTACCTTTTCTGCTTCTGTTCAGGCATCCACTAATAATCAAGACAGGAATTACAAAGATAGCCTTTAAATTTGAGAGAGACGAGAAGTAAAACTTACTACCACTGAAGTCAAGACATGGACCATCCTCATATTTGCATATACACCATTGAAAATAACCTAAAAAGCAGAAACATTGTGAATAGAAATCACCTTCTGGACATCTGGTTCTGACCAAAATGCAATCAGTGGAAAAATAACATCTGATGATCAACATTTATAAAGCGTAAGTGTTTTAGAGTAAACTTGTGACAGATATAGAGCACCAACTTACTGCTGCAGGGCCTTTGCCACTGTGTCTTCCCCTGAAAGACAAAAATATGATGTCAGATCCCCCTCAATTAGCAGCAACGATCTTCCAATCACACAGTTGTCTGGGTTGTGCTACAAAATAATACAACAGCACTGTATAGGTCGACTGTGGATGAAAACAAAATGGTGTTAGAAAAGGTGAAAAAGATTAATTCATCTAAAGCAGTCCACTCGGTTTGATCTAAACCCAATCCAGAACCCATCAGGGCTTTGGTGTGCCGACCCAGGCTCTTCAATCACAGCACTGTCCCCACCTTTCACCTTAAGCTGCGGTCATGAAGATCTTTGTCAGAGGTCCACACAGAGCAGCGTTTCCCAACTCTGGTCCTCCAGGCACACTGTCTTGCATGTTTTAGCTATTTCCTTGCTTAAGTCCAGCAGATTTCAATTGATGACTGATTAACAGCCGTTTGTTGAACTGCAATCAGTTGAATCAAGCACATTAAAGCAGGGAAACCTCTAAAACATGTAGGACACTGTGCCTTGAGGACCACGGTTGGGAAACACTGACATAAGAGGACAAGGCAAGTCCAAAACATTTTTTATGTCCAAGCAGAGTTCTAATGTTTGCTTTGGCAAATCATGGAAGTCCTTTGCAAGTGCAATGAACCACATAGTATTATTGCAACGACGACGGCAGTTCAATATTTCATGCAGCTGTTCACAGTAGGCAAGCACAAAAATATTTTTGATTTCCCAGTTAATTAAATAGAACTTAAGCAAAAATTGTAAAAGTTGATTGTTTATATCAATGATCCTCGATTTCTTTCCCCTCTTTTAGCAAATACCATGTCAGGAAATGAAGGTTTTCCCAGTACCAACTTTCTGAGAATTGCCTGCGTTGTGTCAAACAAAACAATGTTCTCATGCAAAATTTGAAGAATATGATTTAATTGTGCATTTTATTTTTCCTCAGAAATTTAAGTTTCTAACTTTCAGGTTGGAAACATTAACAGGACAATCCCCATGAAGTCACAGGTCCAAGAATAAAAGTCAAAGGTTTCTAACCTGATGTTAAATTCCAATATGGCTGCCTTGCATGAAAATTAGTGAAAGCTGAAGCAAAAAAATATTTGCCTTCCTGACCATTTGTATCTGCTCAAATCTTTCACAACCTCTCTTAGTAGACATGTTGGGGCCGTGCTAGCCCCATACTGCCATCTTTCAAGAATATCTCCCATCATTTTCATGCAGATGATATTCAGCTGAATATTTATTTTTTCCAAATGAAGTTCCAAAACTGTATATTTTAAGAAAATGCCTCGATTCAATTAAAAGCTTAGTAGCTGGCGGTTTTCTTCAATGAAAGGAAACAAAAACTGAAGTAATCGTCTTTGCACCAGGAAAAAAAAATAACTTCAGAAAAATATGCTCCTTGGATCTCTTGATTATGTAGCTAAATATTCTGTAAGAAATCTCAGAATAACCTCAGATCCTACCCTTGAAAATCATGTTAGCTCTCTGGTTCAATCCTGTTGCTGCCATTTGAGAAACATTGCCGAACTTACTCCTGTGATGGAAATCTTAATTCATGTTTTTGAGTCATCTCGTTTGGATTACTGCAATATACTTTACACGTCTAACTAAAACCTCCTTTTAATAGTTGCAGTTTGCACAAAAATGCTCCTGCTAGGCTCCAGAATAAATCTTCAAAATTTTGTCATGTGTTCCTGCTAATCCAACTTCATCGGCTCCAAGTTTATTGTTAAGTGCATTTAAATTTTCTAGTTTCGACTTTGAAAACTCTGCAGAGAACTGATATACATCTCGGAGCTATGACGTCCCTTTACCACCATACGGGCTCTTAGGTCCTGCAACCAAGATCTAGTGATTGTGTCACATAAAAAACTGAAAACTGAAGGAGACAGATTTCTTTTTTGCAACTCCAAGACTCTGGAACTCCCTTCCTCTGTGATCAGCAGACTCAGTGGTTTCCTTTAAAAGGCCAGCTAAAAGTTGCATTTTTTTAATTTGCTTTTATTAAATTTTGTTGTGTATTTTTCATCCTGTGTTAGCTGAAGAACATTGTAATTTTTATCTTGAAAGGTATTGTATAAATAAAGTTTTACATTCTACGTTTTGACAGCACAGGAAAGCATAAATTGCAGAGAAATAAAGTTGTTACCTTGAACTGATAATAATATTAATGATCAGATCTCACAGGTTTTCAAACAATTAACTGCAGAATATTTAAGATGGTTTAGATGTTATTCTCACATAAGAATCCAATGCAGAACACCATAATTAGCCACTAGCACTTGGTCCTGGTTCATTTTCATCCATTTTAGTTTGCATTACATTCCTATTTCCACTGCAGTTCTTTTTTTTTTTTGTTTCCGGTTATGCGGAAATCAATGAGGTTAGACACCTCATCATTTTAATTATTATTACCATTAGGTACTCTTGCTGAATTGCTTGTTAGCACAAATAGTTAATCAGCCAAACAAATGACAGCAACTAATTGTCTTTAGGGATCTAGTTGGAGTGCAGACAATGTGCTGGAGTTCAAACAGAACATCGGAATGGGAAAAAAGAGAAAACTAATGAATTTCTAAATGCAGTGGCCAGTTGAGCTGGTGTGAGTGTTTCTACTGAGATTTTCACACACAAACATTGCTCCGAATTACAGAGAGCAGCAAAAAAAAAAAAAAAAAGAGAACATATCCCACAAGTGATAGTTGTATGAAATGGGCAGAGAGGTTTGAGATAATCAAAAGGCAACAGTGGCATCGCTGAACGCACAACACGTCAAACCTTAAAGCAGCAACATAAGACCACAAAGAGTGTTTCCCCTGTCAGTCAAGGACAAAAAAAACTGGAGCTACGATTAAGACAGGCAAACCAAAACTGGACCGTAACAGACTTGAAAAATACTGCCTTGCCTGTTTCATTCATTTGTCAGTGTCCAGATTTACTGCAAACGCCATGAAAACATATGATCATTTCTGAGAAACGATTCCAACACCTTGCATCTTTTCATAAAAAAAGGGTTCGACATAGTAGGAGCAAGGTGTACCTAATAAAACGGCATGTGTAGGTGGATCAAACTGAATTTAGCTGGTGAGAAAAATGGGACTCTTGTTCTAAAATGCACATTTTGGTGGTCACATTTGGTTTGTTGTAAGAAACAAAAAACAATACACATACCCCTGTATAGTAATAGTAATGGTGGTGATTCGCCACATGATTTTGAATAAAAGATGGAAATATACTGGTTAGGTATGAATGCATCTCACTCTAGCTCAACCCTGCGTTAGAGTGAACCAAGCCTGCGCCATAAATGGGTAGTGCCCACAGTGACCGGTGAAAACAGACGCCCACCGAAATTAAAACGACAAAAACAAAAATATCAACATCCATGTGTTGTGTGTAAGCTTCGTCACAGGACAACACGTGGACAGAAAGTCATGCTTCAAGGACACTAATTTCCCACGAAAAGCAACGTCAAGGTTGACAGCCGGTCAGCATAATGACCACCCGCTCCTCCCTCCACAGTACATGCTTTATGTCATTTATGTGTCAATCCCGTTGCAGTGATGTTGCGGTACCGTAGGAGTCAGCTGAATTGGGATAATCGCAGCTGGCTGGGGAAGCTGGCCTCTACTCAGCCAGCCGCTACAACACCGCAAGTGTGCGGAATTACAAACATGGGCTAATTAACTGCAGCCAAATCGACACCAGGCTCATATAGTAAACTGATATTAGCAACTTCGAACACCGTCATTACTAAAGGGAAAAGAAAAAAGAAAAAAAACCGAATATAAAATCGTGCTTAATATTTTTAGCCCTTCGGCTGTTTAATTTAATAATAAATGACAAAGGCGTGTTATTTAACAAGCACCGGGTGAAATGTTGCCCTTAAGTTGCAACATTACTGGACCGTGCAGGCAGGCAGGAGGGCAGGCCTAGCTAGCGAAGCTGCATAACGTCTCACGGCCCGCATAACACGCGTACTAATTTTGGACCACTTAACGGGAGTGTCATCTCTTCAAACTACCACTGCTAAACGTATTTGTGTCCACAACACGAAATGCCGACCACAACACATCTGTTCACTGCGTTTTTTACTTGGCTAAGTTTAGGAACTCACAGACCTGCCCAGATTCTGTCTTCCCCCGCCGCTTCCTCCAGCACCGGAGGCGGCCGCACCAGCCGCGTTGCCCCCGCCGGGCTTGCCTCGATTTCCACCGGCCTTCATTGACATGGTGATCCCATAAAAGACGGTGTCTTTAAAAGCGATCGGTTGTAGAGCAGAAACTTCTTGACAACGATGCGGCGCGTGGTTGTGTGACAGCTCGCTAACGTGCGACTAGCAGGCTAGCTGGTTAACAGCTGCTAGCCCAATTAGCAATCTCTACAAATCTTATTAAAACTGAGAGGGAAAAAAACTATTTTAAAAACAACAACACGTTTCAGTGGATCTTTCAAAATAATATGAGCGTCACACCGCTTGTCAATGTGATATGAAATCCTAACAAAAAAATCGAATATCTCAAATTAGAGTTCACAGCTAGCTCGGGTCCTTTCCGTTGCTAACAGCAAAAAGACCAAAACAGTCTGAAAGGGGACAAAAACCAGCGGAGGGATATATGGAAGGTGCAACGGCTCATAATATTTAACTCAATATTCATCCACTTTCACCCCATTCATTTTTGCTAGAAATACACAAACGATCATATTTAATTTAGATTTTCAATATACATGTATAAATACTAATGTATTTCAAAGATTACACAGACACCTGGGCGCTACTTTCAGGAAGTCCGTGAGTGTTAAATGGCTCAGTAGCTGCATCCACGTGAGCCGGCGAACGCACGAAACACAGATGTACAAACAGTATGCACAAGCTGTCAGCGTCTCCTGTTGGTACATGAGCACTACAGGATAATTACTCAGTATGCTCATTAAGATACTGAAACATTCATTTAGAATACACATTTTGAAGCCTGACCAATGAAGAAGGGACTATGAGGCGCCCATTTAATGACTGCCATAGACATATAATGCTTTTTTTTTTTTAACAAATATGCATAAACCGTTAAACTGAAATTCTTTTTGGTTTTTGAAAGAAACAAATTTTGCAATTTTTTGCACAAACGACAGAGAATAAAAAACTAAAGTTAAAGACAAAAATCAAATTGCACTGAGAAAAATGCATTTTCAGGGATGCAGGAAGAACTCAGCTTGCTCTGTTTGGCTCAGGATGACCTTGATCTCTCACTCTCAATGTGTCAGTCTCTTGAGTCAGAAAATGGTAAATGTATAGAGTACACAATCAAACCTAATTTTTCTGCCATTTGTATGAGCTGGAGTTATATGCAATATAAAATGAAATATAAAATTCCCAGGGACAAAGTAGAAAAGCCCATAATTTCAATCAGATTTAAGTTAAGACCTTAGCTGGACTAGTCCAAAACCTTTTCTCCTTTATTTTTAACATTTGCAGGTTTGCTCTGGATTATTGTCCTGCTGCATAACCCAAGTGCATTTGGTCACAAAGTGATGAGCGGATATTCTCCTTAAGCATTTCTTCGAGAGAAAGCATAATTTGTGGTTCCATCAATTATGGCAAGTTATGCAGGTCCTAAAGAAGCCAAACATATCTAGACCATCACTCTACCTCTACCATAAAGGCCATTTTAATGGTCCCTTCTTAATACACTGAACTGAAGAAAGGAAGGTCTGCAGTTCTTTCAGTGATGTTCTGTGGGGGTTTTGTGAACTTGTAGATGAGCCCATCAGTGCACTCTTGGACTAATTTTGGTAAATTGCCCACTCCTAGGAATGTTCACCAGTGTTATATGTTTTCACTGATTATGGATAGTGGCGTTCACTGTGGTTTGAGAGCCAAAGCCTTAAAAATTGCTTGTTAACAAATGATCAATGTCAGTAACCTCTTTTTTACAGTACTGTGTTTTTGAATTTCTTTAGCTCTTTGGACGTTTTTAAATCTTGTATCCTACTTCATGGTGCCAGACAGGTTGTATTTAACTGATTTTGTTAATTCTACAAGTCCAGCTGCAATCCAAACTGGGTGTGGCTTCTAAAATTTAACTGAGCTTGATAAAAAACTGTTTTATTGCAGTTAATTTCTGGTCTAACAGTGAGCTCTTACCATTTTTCGCATAGGGAAAGATTCTTTTGGATTGTGTTATTTTTTTTCATACATTACATGAATTCAGCCTTTGAAAATTGCTCTTGCACTTACTCTGATTATTTTATTCTGAAATAAAGAATCCTTTAATGACATGAAACATGCATGACAAAAACAAGAAAAAACAGAACAAATTTCCATGCAGTCATGGTCAATAAATTAGAATATGTGTTGCAATGAGACAACCTTTTGACATAAACATGCTTTCCATCAAGCCTTTTTTGCAATAAAATGTTTTTTATTAGTCTGATTTAACAATCTAATCTTAATCTTAAATGTTGTGTTTTTATTAGTTGTAATTGTCTTTTCTGTGTCGGACAACAATAAACACAGAGAGATGTTGTGTACACTTAATAGAAGCCATAAACTGATTCCTCTAATTCATCGTGAACTACAGCAATCTTAAATTATTAATGTAAAAACATTGGTCTTTAAATAGTAGTGGGAGCAATCAAATAAATACAGTAGAAGGACTGAACTGTTTGGAGTATAATGACATGAACATAATGGTAATTTTACATAGTATTTCAGTTATTGCAATTAGCAAAACACAAGTTACATATGTTACAAGATGCAATTAGTGCACAACTAATCAAAATTTCTGTTAAATGACAGAGAAGTTAAAAACATTACAAAAAGGAATCATATGATAAAGGTAAAAAAAACAAAAAAACCTGCTGCATATAGATTGAGCACAAGACTTAAGATTTACTTTAATGTCATTTAGGAGTGCCACAAGATGCAATGCAGAGCAAAATCAGGTTACACAAGCTCGCTGAAAGCTTGTGTAATGACATGAGCATAACATGTCATTACACAAGACATAAAAAAATAACTACACGTTAACCAGAGCTAAGCATAACTAAATGTAGCAACAGACACACATTTAAAACATACAAATAAAAGTATTCATTTATTGCACAAGGTAAATGTTGATTTCATTGAAAGTTTGAATATATGTGGAACATAATAGCAGCTGCATAAAAAAGGAAATAATGTAATCTCCAGTAATTTTCAATAAATATTTTATTCTTTAATAATCTGTTAAAATAAAATTATTTGTTTAAAGTCTTTTACTATTATTTATTTATTTTTATTTATTTGTTATTATTTATTTAATGACATTTAAGCACTAGCACAATATTTTCCTCTGTGGGATTAAAAGTTCTTCTTATGCAATCTTATTTTAGTTAAATAACATTCAGTTGTGCTATGAGCTTCCTATAAAGTCCATGTACACGCTTCAAAACTTAGTGTCTCTTTCCCTGTTAAAAAGTGTATCCCCGCAGCATGATGCTGCCACCACATTTCATCATGTGATAATGATGAAATGTAACATTGCAATACATTGCAATACATGAAATGTTATTGCTTACATTGCATGTAAGCAATAACAGACATGTTATTTTACATGCAAAAATTGGACTTTTTGCATGTAAGACAAAAGTCCAATTTTTGTCTTATTGTCTGACCACACAAAATCTATATGTGTTTTTCTACCATGGCCTACTATTTGTAGAAAAGTGTGGAAATTCTTTATCCCTGTTTCTTTCACTTCATTGTTATTTACTAACTTTTGTTGGTCTATTACATAAAAATTTAATGAAATCCAATGATGTTACTTCAGAAAAATATAGGGATACACCCAGTACAAGTAACTTCACTGACTGAAGAGCAAATATATTTTAACCAAAATTTAACCAGACACACAGACACTTCTACACTTTACTATGAAGTGAGACTGTTTTTCTTCTTCTTTTTTTAAATTTTATTTTATTTTAAAAACTTATTTTAGTAAAACCTGTGTATGTAGTTATACTACACACACAGATGTAGTACTGGTTACTCATGTTTTGGTAACTCATATCAATTTTAATTATTTCAAATTCTTCTAGGATTTAAAACAGCATTGTTGTTGTGACTGACTGTTTAAACAAATAAATAAATAATTAGATTAGATTTCAGACTGTAACAAACCTTTAATTAACCCTTGAATGTAAACTTGTATGCGCACTGAAATTTGGGTCTTTGTGAAGGAACCCTCGCACATGCCAAAAAACAACCAGTAAAGTTACTCTATAAATAAATACAAATAATAGGATAAATTTATGTAATAAAAAAAATATGTCGACTTACAGACTGAGGATATATGTTGTTTCAATTTCAGACAACAACCAACACAGTTGGTATTAATTGTCATCAGGCGTTCTGCGTGGACTCCTATTGAGTGCCGTCTAGGTTTATGGAATTAACCAAATAGTCCAGAGATGGTCTGGACCTCCGCTGGAAAAAGAACCGGTCGACCTGCTTCATCGAACATATTAGGCCATAGTATCTTTCAGTGTCCATGTACTGTTCTGATGAAGAATGATAACATTTCTGTCTTAAAGCAGGGCTAGAAAACCAACTTATCTCTTTGCCATAAGCCGTTGGGAACGCGCTCTGCTCGCTGTGTCGTATCAGCCCCCCAGGTGTTCCTGTATAATAGTAATTTTAAAAATATCTCTCTTTATTCAGACCTATCCCCATGTCTGCTTTTTTATAATCAACTGGGCAAACTGTAAAATCGGCAAGCAGACCACTGTGTTGTTAGCTTCAGAGCTAACAGTGACCGAGTCAGTATTCGGGGGCTAAAAATACCGCTCACTGCGCCACCGAAGCTGCTCGGCTTCGGTCCACGTTTGACTCCCGTCTTCGGCTTTCTTTTTCTGGTGACCTTGCTCGGAGTTTGACGCTCTACATGGTCACCACAGCGGGTTCAGGACAAGAGGAAGAGCGAGTCGGACCCCGAGGCTGTGAGCCGAGCTGGCCTGATCTGACGTGCTGGGCTTCAGGTCTCCCGGCGGACCACACTCGGCTACGGCTGATCGGTAGCCGGGTGACATTTTGCTGTGATGGGCTTATATTGTCGTTAGTCGTGATATAACGAGCCCCGGTTTTGCCCAGGGAGACCGAAACTTTACGAAGGGTTCAGAGTAAGCGACTTATTTCTAACTTTCGTAGACGTCCTGGAGCTGCGCACCATGACGGAGGACAACAATGCAGAAAAGTTCATTAAGGTAAGGAAGTGCTGATTAGTGACAGCTGGTGTTTTATCAGCTCCTAATCTATGCATATTTTCATTATAAACATTTGGTTTTAAAATGACCTAATAATGCTGCATTGATAGAACATTTGATAGCAGATACATCACAGTGTTGCTTTTAAAAATAATAATAATAATAAAAAGGTTTAGTACATGATCAACATTAGTTAGACCACTAATATCTGATCCAGCAGTAAAGGTCAAAAATGCTTTTAGGAGAAATAGTTGAAAAATAGATCATTTTCTGGTTCACCTTTGTTTTTGTGGTGATCATTTATCCATTCTCAGGACTGCAGAAGCCTCATCACAGTCTTGTGACTTGTTTCTTATCTACAAGGTAGATAAGAAACAAGATTTGATGTACTGATTTGGCCAGGCACTGAATAACTGTTTATCCTTTTACAGATTTGTTCTGTTATTGCTTTTTTGACATATGAAATCTAAGGTTAACAAATTACTAATAAAACCAGACAAGATAACCAGGGTAGATATAGAAGACTGATTTCAAATGGTGAGTTGCTGCTTAGTCATGAATTAATGAAATCTTTTGGAAAGTTGAGTTTCATTTCATTTCTCATACCAAGCCAGACCTGTGTGAACAAGGAATCTTAAATAGAACTTTCTGACAACAAAATGTAGGCGAAAAATATTTTAAAACAAATCATGCCCTGATTGATAGAAATTCAAAATCAGATGTAAAGCAAAGTCGGTGACATGTCTCAATCTGGAAAAACTAAAGTAAACTACAACAAGCGAGCCAATCTCCACAAATGGAGAAAATCTAAAACAGTGGCCTACTATCAAAGTTAGGAAATTCAGACACAAATGTGACAGGCCAATTGAAACACACAGATGCACATAAAAGCAAGCCATGTTTAATTTTTAAGGCCACCAACTTTTCCAACTCCATCATGTTCCCTAACAGGAACAGACTGACTGATAAAATGGAGCATTGCTCCTGTGATACGTTCAGCCTTCTTGTTATCTGCCTTAAATCTTGCTTTCTCACACTCTTTTGCAGCATACTTAAACTAAACATATGGTAGAAAATACAGTTTCGATTCAGATATTTTAAATATTGCTTTCACTTAATTTTTAAAACCTTGCAGATGCAGAAAATAGTTGGCTTGGTTCGGTAACGGCATCTACACAGAAAAGGGTCTAACCTGATAGCTTTGCTCTGTCTGATCAGGGTAAAGAAAAAGTTTGTATTTTTGAGCTTAAAACAGCCAAGAAAGCTAAAAATCAGCCCGTTTCCTTAAAAAAACTGTCTTCAAAGTGCATTCATATTGTGACGGCAGCAAAAAATGAGTTCCATTTGCTAAAATTAATATACACAGGAAGATGAAGCAACTAATCATTTAATGGGATTGTTTTAAAAAATATATTTGCACAGAATTTAAGTCCAAACTCAGATTATCCTCTCAATTTCAGTCGTTCCTTCAGAGCACCACCCTAATCCTCTGTGTTGGCAGCAGAGGCTAATCTTTCTGATGCTTTTGTTTTTGGCAGCCAAGTTGTCATTGTCTAGAAATAATTTGTGTTTAGGATAACACTAGACGAATGATAAAGTATATTTAACTATGACACAACGTAGGGGTGCGGAGGAGAAACGAACAGAGGTCTTATTAGGACTGTCAGTCATTTATACCACATGAAATCTGTCAACTGAATTTTAAAAATCTATTATGAAGCAACTAACAGAAATTAAAATTCACAGCTGAACAGATCAGGCTTTTACAAGCTGGTACAGATTTCCAATTTAGTTTCAAATCATGGCCTGCTGGTCTTGATTTCTGCTCAGACTCATTCATTTATTTTTAAGGACCTAAACACATACAAGCTAATATGTGTAAACTTGATCTTTTTCATCAACAATAACAACTAACAACCATTGAGCATAAAAAAGAAAATGTGATAGAGCTTGTGCATCCAACAACAAACAGGATATATCTCACATTTATCTGAGTTTATCAAACTCAGTAGAGTTCATCAAATAATATTTTTGATTGTGTATGCTTTTGAGAAACACAAACGAATAGTAATCAGTTTGGAAATCATCAATTAACATTTATTCATTGCTTCAATCAGTCTCACAAGGTTACAGAAGACCTCTGATATTAAATCTATTTATTAATTTATAATGCTAAAAGGATATTTTTTGCACTGCATCTTGTAATTGCAATACTGCTGCTGAATAATGGATTACGATTGACATTCTGGTCTGCTTTTCAAACAGGAGGCGTCCATCTTGGATGAATACATCATAAACTGGACACAGAAACTGGGAGCAGGAATCAGCGGACCTGTCAGGTAAGCATTTCTCCACCATTTGATTCACCTAATGAGGAGTCTATGAAAATAATTGGGGATTAAATTACCTATATAGAGTCAGATTAGTTAATCTTTGTTGCTGCTGATCATAAGTTTGAACCGGCTGTATTTAATAACTGAATAATCAAAACTCTCAAGCTGTGGTGAGAGTTAAGAGTTACATGTTGCTTTACACGGCAGATTCTGCAGTTACTGTGGAAAAAACTGTTGTGATTTCTGGACAGATAATCTCTGCTGCCAAAAAAACTTCCCACACATTAAAGATGTTTGCATTTTATTTTTCCTTGCGCAGGAAAACGTTAAATTATTTAACAAAAAGGGCAAGGAAGAGTCAAGGGATTTATGAAAGAAGGCTTTGTTTGTGTCCCGTATGTCGTCTTTCCTCTCGGTGTCTGTGTTGTCTTAGACCTGCTGTGTTTGGTGCAACATTGTCACATCCTAAAGGTTACTGGGCTTGAATCCAAAGCTAAACTTTTACCTGCTTCAATACGTAACCATGTAGTCGAAACTCTTACTGTGCAAATAAACATGTTTGTACGTATTAACCCACACACTCTGAGCTACACTTATCGTCTTCTGTGATTACTGCCCTGTGTTTTTAGAAGCATTTAAAGGATGAAGACTGAAACAGTCATTGTCTTTATGTGTACTGTTTCTAAGCTTTTCATTTGCTTCCATGTAGATGTGAAGGATATGAGTCATAAATCTTGCTCTGACTCCTGTTCATTCAGCATTTTGAAGCTATCGCAGATTCAAATCAAAAGATGACAAGCTGTTATTTCACAAGCATGTCATTTTAGCATAAAGTGATGAGAAAACTGAGAAATCGCCTCATCATGTCTGACTGAAAACCCGCTGTGATTCAGCCTGCATGGTTGCTTTTTTGAGCTGCTCTCAGTCATCCGGTCTTGTGTTTTCCTACTCAGTTCTTTATTCTGATATTCATTGATGACTCTTCCTTTGCTTTAATCCCCCGCCGCCCTGAATCTCAACAGCCCTCCGATGTGTAACTCTGTGACTCATTAGGTGGGCCACTTCTGCCTTCAGAGGAACGGCCTTTGGCCAAAGCAAAGCAGAATGTCTCCTGGGGTAATTTTTTAATAGGGCAGTCAGGGTTCAAGGGTCAAAGGTTGCTGTTTAAAGTGAATTTGTTTACAAGGCACTGCTCACTTTTTGTACCTCTGCAAACACAAACTTTGATGTATTTTAGTTTGATTTTATGCGACCAGCCAACACAAAGTTTTGTGTAATCATTTGGATAAGATTCAGTTCTCTCTGGTCTGCTTGTATTAGATGAAGTCTAAATTTGTACCAAATGTTGAGTCTTTATAAAAGAAATATACTCCAAAAAACCATTTAAGCTCATGGAAACAATGACCCTCAAATATGAGTAGAAGCTGAAATTTTTCCTATAATCAAATGGTTAAAATGGTTGAGCAGATCCAGTCTGACTAGAACCGGATCAGGTCAGACCAGCTGGTCTGATTTGGCTCTGTTTTCTTTTAATAGAAGATTTGTGGAAAAACAGCCTCAGATAAATCTGTCTTCCATTTAAATCTATAAACCTTACACTAAAAAAATACTTCTAATATCAACATGTGAAAAGTTCAGCCTTCTCTGCTGAGTTATCATCAGTACAGTGCAGGACTGACTATTTTTTTTACTAATAGATTAATAATTGGATAGAAAAAGGTGCTTAATGGAAAATTTTTTAAAAGAATTTGAACCAGGTGAAGCTAAGAAAAACTACACCTCTTGAGAATTTCTTGGTATAACATATTTACAGACAAAGGTTGCTTTTGAATGAAAAAAAAAGTGAAGATGCACCAATGAGGCTTTTCATTGCTGACACTAATCTCCAGTTTTCTTTTAGTCTCATCTGCCTGTTACAGATTTGACTGAATCTGATTCTGTTCACTTATTTTTTTTTTACTTACAAAGACTACGAAACATAAAGGAGAAAAAATCTTTTCACTACTGGGGAAAGCAGTTTTGAGTCCAACAGGAATTACAAGATTATCCCCCAGTTATGCATCCACCCTAAACGTGATTACCCACAGTTTGGAGGGCAGAGTTCAGTTTCACTACAAAAACTCAGGTCTGATTATTCCCTGCTTGTAGAATCAATAAATGGGGTCTGCCTGGCAGCATGAAGTAGGCTTAAAGATCTCAAAAAGCAACTTAACCGAATTTCAGCAACAAAACAAAACAGTCAAACATGGTGGTAGGAGTGTTGATGGTCTCTGCTCTTCTTCAGGATCTGGATCATTTCTGTAATTGAGGCGAACATGAATTCTGGTTTTACCAGAAAATCGGTTTGTTTCTTAAGCTCAAGGGAACTTTGGTCATGCAGCAGGATAATTATCCAAAGCACTTCAGCAAATCCACCTCAGCAAGGCTCAATGAAGTAAAGAGAAGAAGCAAGTTTTGAAGTGGCCTAGTCAAAGTCAAGAGTTAAAGATGATTGAAATGCAGTGATGTAACCTTAAACAGGCCATTCACACTGATTTCTACAACCAAGATCTACTTTTTTAAATAACATTTAAATAATTTTTATTTGTTAAAATTTGATTTGAAACATCTTAGTGACAAAAATATAAACAGAAGACGCTGTAAGGGGTCGAATCCTTTTTCACATCACTGATTTAAAGTCAACATGGTAAAGTTAGCTAAGGTACAGAAACTTCTGTATTAATTCTGTACGTAAACCATGTGGTTATTAAACAAAAAAACACAACATTAAGAGTATTTTTGGTTTAATTTCTACTGCAAATATCTTAGTACACTTGAAATAAAATCAAACTAACATTTCAACAAGATATAAGAGCTTGTTTTAAGCCAATAACACTTTAATATTGGTAAAAAGTACCAGTTCTGCTGACAACAACAACCCTTTTTCTCATATTATAAATTAAATATTCTGCCAGTGAAACTAGAATTTTTTAAGATTTTGTGTTTTTGCCATGTGGGTTATGTTGCTTAACCTGTTTGTTGACTCTTCTGTTCTCCCTCCTGTCCAGGGTGTGTGTGAAGAAGTCGAGTCAGGAACGCCTGGCCCTGAAAATCCTCATCGATCGCCCCAAGGCCAGAAATGAGGTTGGAACTCTGTCATTGGTCTGATTAATCCCTGTTGTTTGTCGCCTCTGGCTGTATCAGTATGCTTTGTTCCTCCTGTTATCTGTCTTGATTAATTCCTGTTTTTCTTTTCCCTGCCACTCACTCTTCTCTGCCTCGGTCTGATTAGAAGAGCGTCTTTGTCCCTAACATCATCTTCCTGCAGCGAACAGTGGGTCTAACAGCCCTATCATGTCATTTAGCTGCAAACTGTTTTGATCAAGCAGCTTGAAAACAGAGATTTGCTTCACAGACTCCTGCTGATGAAGTGTGAAAGCTGGCTGACAGGAAGATGAAGACTGTGACACACTTACAGCCATTTCTGGCTCTTTTAACATCTTCTCAATGTAAGATTATTTCTCTTCTATGCAGGTGCGTCTTCACATGATGTGTGCCAACCACCCAAACATTGTGCAAATTCTGGAGGTGTACGCCAACACTGTCCAGTTCCCTCATGAGTCCAGTCCAAGGTAATAATGGCTTAACCCAGGGCTGTCCAAACTTTTTGCACTGTGGGCCAAAATCACCAAGCTGAAAGCTCTCAGGGGACATAATTAAAAAAAAAAATTCTGTAAAAAAAATGGTAATTTTATAAATTAATTATTTTCTTTTTGCCTGCTAAGTAACAAATTTACATTTACTTGAATTAAAAAGGTCTGGGAAGGATATCAGAGTTTTAGTTTCCTAACTTGTTGGTGAAGAAATCAATTTTAGTTTATTCCCAGCAACAAAAATAAGAACTGTCTTTCAAAACTCTTAACTGTGCTTATCTAAATTTAATTACTGAGTGTGACTAAGTCTGTTTTTGAGTAAAAAGTCACTGGAGATTTGTGGCTCCTATCATATTAAAATAATAATTAAAAAAAACATGTCTTAATTAAAGAAACACTGTTTTGTACCTAAAATTTTCTATTTAAGATGTAAATTTGTTGTTGAAAACTTCATACAAAAATAATTGATCTACATCAGCTCCATTTTCTGGATTTAAACCATTCCGAAATTGCATCCAAAGGCCGCTCAAAACCACTCCACGGGCCGCAAATGGCACACTTTGGACACCTTTCTTAACCTGTACACATTTTTTACATATCTATTTCACCCTGTGATAATCTTCCACATAAATCCCTTTTTGTGAAAGAGCAAGACTCCTGATTGTTATGGAGATGATGGAGGGTGGTGAGCTCTTCCACAGAATCAGTCAGCACAAGCACTTTACTGAAAAGATGGCCAGTCAGGTCACCAAACAGGTGAGTGGAGTCCTGATATTCAACACCACGATTGCTCAACTCACTAAGTGGAGTGTATGCGTGTGTGTGCGTGTGTGTGTAATGTATCGTCCTGCTGTAGATCAGCCAAGCATTGGCTCATTGTCACTCCCTGAATATTGCACATCGTGACCTGAAGCCAGAGAACCTTCTCTTCAAAGATAACTCTCTGGTAAGCTGCATTCACATCACGGCTGTTTGGAGATGTCCAAAGTTTCTACGCTGGATGGAAAAGTTTGGAATAATTCAGGAATTTGGTTTATGTAGAACAAAAACAAAAAAAAGTTTGGATTGGGTGATGATTGGAAAGAAGAATGGATGGAAGAATGTGGCCGACAGATGGAAAATGTGCAAAAAACAGCACATTTTGCTGTTTTTTGCACATTTGCTCCTGTCGTCCACTGCTGTTTTCACATAATGTAAATTTTCCATTGTGTAAAACTATTATCCATCCATATTTGAGTCAATCTGTTTATCTTTCTATCCATCCTTTCATCCATTCCTTTATCCCTCTCGACATGGAAAACGTTTAGTGAACTTTTTGTGGAGCACACAAGTTCAGAAACTCAAAGCTGTCATCCATAATTGTCAAAGTTCAAGGAATTTATTTTTATTATTTCTCTCCACTTTCTGCAATCAACCTGTGATTGATTTATTGATTCATGTATCAATATTAAAGCATTTGAGACGTATTGTATATGAACTTTTTCTTTCCTTTGTTGCCCCGCAGGACGCACCTGTGAAGTTGTGTGACTTTGGCTTTGCCAAAATCGATCAAGGAGACTTGATGACCCCTCAGTTTACTCCTTACTACGTAGCACCTCAGGTACAAAAAGGGAAAAAAATAACTTCTGTTTTTTTAGTTTAATTAATTGATAGATGCATAACTGATTTTCTGTTCAGGTACTTGAGGCTCAAAGAAGACACCAGAAGGAAAAGTCTGGAATTATACCTACCTCACCAACTCCTTACACATATAACAAGGTGAGACTCACTTCAGCTGAGTATAGAGTAAAAGCATACAGTGTAAATCCAAATCAGTGTTTAGGTTTTGATGGGAAACTAAACTAAGAAATATTTGCAATAAAAACTCAGTCATTTTTGGATGCTGCTTTTGCTTGATCAGGTTTTTATTCAGGCAGGACTTCTGTCAGAGTGAACCTTCTTTACATTCAGGATCAAAATCTGTCTTAAATTATTATATCTATAAAACATACTACTAGTTATAGATGGTATATATAAAAAAAAAAAACTAAACTAAAACATAATATAAATACGGACTTGTGTGATCTAATCCTAAGAAATAAAAGGATTAAATTGATGATGGTCTTGGTGTGAGGTGCAGCATGGCTCCATTTTTCCTCTCGTATTGAAGAGAGGTGCAGAGATCTCTGACTTTATTTTATGTACATTTATTGTTGCCAATGCACACGGAAATAAAAGCTTATTGTCTGTCTCTGCAGAGCTGTGACTTGTGGTCGCTGGGTGTGATCATCTACATAATGCTGTGCGGCTATCCTCCGTTCTACTCAAAGCACCACAGCCGCACCATCCCTAAGGACATGAGGAAGAAGATTATGACGGGCAGCTTTGATTTCCCAGAAGACGAGTGGAGCCAGATCTCTGAGATGGCCAAGGACATTGTACGCAAGTAAGACTTTTTTAAAAAAAAATAATATTAAGAAACCCAGAAAAAGTCCAACCTCTTCTTCCTCAAGCTGACTTTTTCAGCATGTTTATATTTGCCCATCCCATTTGTCTGCTTTTTCACTAATTTTTACCTCTTCTCTCCGGATTGTGTGTGTAGGCTACTGAAGGTGAAGCCAGAGGAGAGGCTGACTATTGAGGGAGTCCTGGCTCACCCCTGGCTGAACTGCACCGAGGCGCTGGACAACGTCTTGCCGTCTGCACAGATGATGATGGACAAGGTGAGTTAGAAGCTGCAGTGGCCAGAACGTTTCGGGCGATGCAGCATTACTGTTGGTGGAGTGTTCATGCAGCCCAGGCTACAACCCCAAACTCCACATTATGTATTTGTGCAGGATTGTGAAATTAAAGAAAAATGATACATAAGCCTGCCGCAATAAGCAATTAAGTAATTAATCGCATGATGCATTAAAATGAGCTCGATAATTTCCATTATGATGATTAATAATTTTTGAAGATCAGTTTTGTTTGCAAAGCTTCATGATCGCTTTATTTAAGGTTTCAGTTGTGTGTTTTTATTTCTGTTCACTGTTTTTGGTTGTTGTATTTAATTTTAGAACACTAAACACTCTTCCGGTTAGAGTGTCTAGTGTTCTTGACAAAATTAAAGTTTTTTAGTCTTTGAAAGTGCGACCTATGACTTAAAAATGATCTCAAATCAACAATATTATCGTTTGTACAATAATTACTGGGACAATTTATTATCCTTTAAAATCTGTTACTATGACAGGCCTAACAATAGATAGATTTTTGTTATACTACTTTATTTATAAATCACTTTAAACCAACAGTAGCTATGGCAAAGTTCTGTACAGATACTAATCAATAAATATTCAAAATGTAGGAAGGACAAAAGACAAAATGGCATAATGGTTTTACACAGTTAAAACCTTACAGTGTGGCATGCATTTATTTTCAGTCATGCTCTGGTTTTTGGTTTTCAGTCAGATTGAATGGAGAGTGTCTGAAGATCAGTTTGCAGGTTTTGCCTTAGATAATAAATTGGAGTGGAATATTGTAACACACAGTTACGCTTCAATCTAAACCTGGGACCTCCGTCTTCAGCCCTCAAGTGTTTCTGCCTAGATGTTGAATTCTCCTCTGAAGACACTGTAGTCTATCAGCTCTACTCGGAAAGTGTCGCGTTTTTAAAATCAAGATGCTAAAATGTGCATTTTATGATGGTAAACTGATTAAAGTAACACACAGTTTTTTTTCAGTTTCTTTTACTTAAAAGTTTCTTTTAAGTGATGATGATGCTGTTGCTGTCAGAGGAGTTGGTGAGCAGAAGGTTTGCAAAGTACAGTACTCTCTTTCATCAGCCTTCGTCTCTAAACTCACCTTCAGCAGAGTGAAACATGGCTGGGGAAACGGGCAGTCACGGCTTTCTGTCGGCACAAGGGAGAGCACTTCGACTAAAACCTGACGGCTCTAATCGTGGCTCTGATCCCTGTCTGTGCAGGCCGTGGTCGCAGGAATCCAGCAGGCCCACGCCGAGCAGCTCGCCAACATGAGGATTCAGGACCTGAACGTCAGTCTGAAGCCTCTGAACTCTGTCAACAACCCAATCCTCAGGAAGCGGAAACTGCTGGGGTACGGCCATGACTGTAAAACGATTCCCTCTGTAATCGTATCGCTAGAATATTACTAACCGTACTGATGGAGAGACTTGCTCACTTACGGCATTAAGTTTAATAGTTGCACAAAGTTTGCTTTTTGGTCGTCCCATTTAATCTGAATGTACACTTAAGGCAAAAAAGTGATTAATAAAAGAAATTGTCTCTGTTGTACCTAAGACTTTAAAATGTTCTGCCAAGTTAAAATCAAATCTTCCTCTGAGAAAAGGAATACATCACCAGCTCCCTTTGATTGTAACACGCATAACTCAACGTTCCATCAAAATGTTGTGTAAATAATTATAATTTTTGCCTTAGTAAGAACTGAAGTGTAATATGTAATGTAATCTAACTACCGTACTCTACTAACTTAATATATTTGCAATTCATTTTAGACTTTTATTTTGTAGTCCACAGTCAATATGTAAACAAAAATATACCAAAATAGTAAAATTATCAGTTCATAAATGTTCAATTGTACCAGAAGTCTGACTGCAAATATAACCAAGTTGTCACTTGTGTAGTAAATCATAATATTTCAAATTAAACATTAAAGTACGCTTCCTGTTTTCAATCTTGGCTACAAATTTGAAATACTTTGTTAGTATTTCTGTGGATTCGAACTTCCCCCTGAAGAAAACAAGTTATTACTGCTAAAGGCGGTCTTACAGCCTGCTCAAACATGGGGTTCACGTTTATATTTTATTTTACACGACTAGATGGAGAATGTTGTAAACTTTGTCTTTGTACCTTTATGTTCTTCATCTTTCAGCCCCAAACCCACAGACAGTTTCTTCATCCATGACCCAGAGAACGGAGAAGACTCAAACGTAGCGCTGGAAAAACTGAGAGATGTCATAGCTCAGTGCATACTCCCACAGGCTGGTGAGTTTCTGCACATTAAAAAACCTAAACACTCAGATTTCCTTATGTTCTCTGCATTTTGGTGTCTGACTTTTCAAGGATGCTGATGCTGACGCATCCTGAAACAAATAAAATGAGTAAAAATGACATGTTTATGTGTGATTCTATTTAAAACGTTCCAGGAGAAAACGAGGATGAGAAGCTGAATGAGGTGATGCACGATGCCTGGAGGTTCAACAGAGACTGTAAGCTGCTGAGAGACGGCCTGCAGGGTCTCAGCTGGGATGGTCTGTATTCAACTTTATTCCTACATTTCCTTTGTCCTCTTTAATCTGTTGATGAAAAACTGAATATAATTATCTCATATCTAATAATTAAGTATTTTTTTTATAGATTTATTTTATTTGCACAGATTTTTAAAGTGATACAATTGAGAGGACAGCCAATCAATACCAAGCAAAATGAATGCCGATCCTTGATTGGATGCTTTGCAAACATCAGCCAATAGCGTATCAAATACCGTTGAGTGTGGAAAAAACAGACTGGGAAAAATATTTATGTATTCTTCCTTTGACTAATCAATTGTCTAAAAGTTATATCCATCCCGAGATTGACAACCAGCTGATTCTTTCCTCTTATTGTCTTTCCTTTCTTCCATCCATCCATCAGTCAGAAGTTGCTGCAGATTTCAGATTTAAAGCCTGACTGCTGTAGAAAAATCCCCCATAAAGTCAAAGATAAAGATATTACTCTCATCCTTTATATTACTGTTATCCTTTTGTTCTAATATCAACTTATCCACTTTGTTGCTAAACTTAGCGACTTTTCACACCCTTCTGGCAACCTTTTTTTTTTTTTTAAACTAACTCGTGATAAAGTCTAATTCAAGTCAGACCCCTCAGATGTTCCTTATTACTTCTGTGCTATAAACCCCAAGGGAAATAGATCAAATAAAAGGACCAGAGCTGCTTGTATACTTCAAATTACTCAATTAAAACCATTAAATGTTTCTCTATTTTAGCTATAATTGGTGTGGTTATCAAGGCTTTAACTCCAATGTTTTTATTGCAGGGCGATCTTTTTCCGATAAAGTTGACCGCTTGAAGTTGGCTGAAATAGTGAAACAGGCCATTGAAGAAAAGACAAATCTTCAAGATTCTCATTAGCCAATGCTGACTTTCTATCTTTTTTTTAATTTTATTTTATTGTTTATCGAAACTCTTTTTAATCCATATCTGTAAAGAATGTTTTATGTCAAATGATGTGCAGTTTTTGTTGTGTTTTTATTGCCTCCATAATTTCATTTGTAAAACCTATTGTTGACCTATACTGGAAGAGCTACTGTACAGCTGTACATATATTTCAAAGGACTTGTTGGTACTATCTTTTTTTTTTTTTTAAAACAAATGGACAATTGCAAAGAATGTGGAAAAAATTATATTTTCATTTTTACTAAAAAAGATAAAAGAAATCTGTGAAAGAAATTATTTTTTGGGAGGGAATTTTTATTAGCTGCTCGTCGAAGATGTCTTGTTTTATCCCAATTATTTCTTTCTCTTCTTTAATTATACTCATTGTAAGAGTTTTATTTATTTAAACTGAAAATTCCAAGATTTTATATCTTTCTTGTAGCTTGATAGTGGCTCTAAAGTTTAGAGAAGCTGTTTATGATGTGACTTTTGTTCTTCCACTCTTCCTGCAGGTATATAAACATAACAGCCGTCGTTTAATTTGTTTTTTTTATTTTTTATCAAACCTTTTTGACATTTTTAATATGTAGGACAAGCAGAAATGAGGAATTGAAGCAAAAGAAAGTGTCAGTGCAGAAACATGCACCTTCAACTCAGCCGACTAAAATGAGAGTTAAAAAAAACTTCCTTATATTGTAATTAGTCGAAAAAAGTTTTTTGTTTGTTTGTTGATGAAATCAAAGCCACATGAGACCAAAGGTTTGCCTTTCGTTGTAAATCAGTAACTCTGCTAACAGAAATGCTCATGTGTTGCATCACACCAAAGTGAGAAACTCGGACACGTTGAGCTCCGCCTTCATGGGATAAGAAAGTGATTTTTTACAACCGACCATTCAGAGCCTTTTTTTTATTCAAACCTTAAAGTTGCCTCAGCCTTTTGGAAAACACTACTGAGTACTCAATGCTTCTGAAGAGAAATTATTTCACCTGCAGTGGATCTGAAAGTTATTCACTTCCTGTTAAAATGCCAGCATCTGTGATGTAGAAAATGAGACCAAGACGACCTTTAACCTTATGTTTAACATGTACAAGTTAGCTGCTTGAAACGAGAAATAACAAAGCTACGATAACGTGTAGGTTTCATTTGTTAATAATTTAGTAAAAGTTATCAAAACATTTTTGTCAAGACACCGATCCACAGGAAAGTCAGCAGATTCTGGACTCCTGCTAGACAACTATCTGAGTTCCAGCTAAAGAAAAACAAGCCCACATCATGATATTGCCACCACCGTGTCGGAATGGTGGTGTTTTTGTGCCAGACTCGCCTCTTGAGAAATGTAAACAACTAAATGTTCAACTGTAGTGTCTAGTGTCAGCTGGAGGAAGGTTTGAACAAGTTTGACAATCGAAATTTTAGCAACACCTTCACGTTTTCTCTAGAAGAAAAAAGTATCTGTGACTCTCCTTCTTGGAGACTAAATGGATACGAGAAATTGTTGAAAAAAATCCTAAAACTCCTTGGATGTTTTTTGTCCTCTTCTTTGACTGATACCTTTGCACAGATAACTCATTTTGATCATCGTGTTACATCTCCACAATCAATGTCTTTGGAAAAGAAAGGAAATGTCTGTTAACTTTCCCACTCAGCTCCTCCAGACTAGCGACAGCAGCATTTAGCAAACACATTGTGGGACTGTGAGTCTGCTGAGCTTATCATTCAAACTGCGTCTCAGTCGAACATTCCTGTGAACCCCTGTAAACGGAGGAACGTTGTCAGAAAAAACAGGAGCTTCTTAAAGAGACAGAGGCCCAATTTCAAGTCATCAAATTGAAAAGTCGGTTATTTTTTATATATACTACTGAAGGTAACATAGTTACTTGATTGTGCTATAAAATGGACCTATGTGCCTGGAAAATTAATAATACAGCCCTGTTAAGGTAGTGCACACTTATGCAACCCCAGTTATTGTAACTTTAAGGTTTTTAACATTTTTCCCATGTTTCTGTCCAGCAGATTTGTTTTTCAAGTTTAATTGTACAAGATTATTCTCACAGGTGGAATGTATATTGTTAAAATCTATCATGGTCTCATCTTTTCATGACAAAAAACTTTGTTTTGTTTTTTTTAACAAAAGTGCATACACTTTCTGAAATCCATTGCTAGATTACATGCTTGAGTCTGAGATGTCCTCAATCCATTTCTTTTTATTAATTTTTGATCTGTGAAACTGAACGATTCAAACTGCTTAGATGCAAATCGGCATCTGCTGGAACTCATATCTGCGCAGTTCGTGTCTTGACTTTCTTACCCTGCAAAAGCGGTTGTCACTTGAAGAAAATAATTTCTTGAAACACAGTAGGGAAGTCTGGGTTTTGGTTTCAGAACTTGACGTTTTAGACCATGTGCAATAAGGTAATCGTTTATTCTGTGTTCAGATCACATGGATGTTCACAATGAGATCTGTCAGTATTACTCACTCTGCGCTTCATTTCATTCATCTGTGTGTAACCTTTCTTTTCTGTTGGTTATTTTCACCTTTTAAGTTCTAATAAACATGTTATTGACTGGGCTGAATTAAATCCTTATAGATTATTTAAATATATTCAGTGCCTTGTTGAAAGAGGTAGTTCGTTCCAATAAATTCACCTTTATCAAATTATTTCTCCAGTTTTCACAGAACTCATGACAAGACTATAATAAAATGTTTTCATCTTCTCATAATAAACTAGCAGCATGCATGGTCAGACTTACAGAAGACAGAGCCACTGAAAAAAAAATTAATTCAAACTTTAATACAGATGGATAACTGGCTTCAGTGATGGAGATGTGAATTGTCCAGGACATGGACACTTGCTGAAAAAATCTAAAACATAAAATGTGATCCTTCTTCTTCTTTCAAAGAAAAAAAAACAACATATAATACAAAAATTAGTGTGTATAATTTTAACTTGCCTGATCTGCCTACCCCTATGAACATCGTCTGGGAGTGCAAAACTAAAAATTTAATGTAATGGTCTGAATTCTGACTTTTTTTTTTACTCAGGATTTTGAGAATCAAGTAATTTTTTCAGGTGCCCTAATCATCTCCTGTAGATAAAAAAAAAACTTCAGAAATATTTACATTTCCTGACACTTAAAAAAAAAAGTGTTACTTCGTGCTAAACGATGTCTTATGGTAGTGAACGATTAACTTCATCTAGCAGTTTGTTAGCTTAGCATAAACTATATAGAGATGGTTTTTCTAACATTATTGCAAATTATTTCATCTTTATTGAAAGCTTACATTGAAAGAAAGTCATTTGTACAAGCAATTCAATCTAAAAGTATCAACTTTAACTACATTAACTGTTTTTGTCCCACGTACGCTGAAGCTCAGTATCAACTCGAGCTAAATTAGCAATTTATGCTAGCCAGTTAGCAACGTTCATTTGGAAAAGTTTCACCATTTTCAGGTTTCAGGGGACAAATGTGGAGGTGGGGTTGTCTTTATCATGAAAGAGTTTGGTATTTTTTGCTAATTTAAAACTTATGTTTTGATGCACTTCATCACACTCTACTCATTTTTAGACTACATATACATTACCTAGCATCTCTGCTGCAGGACAGTGTATGTACATATTTTTGTAGTAAAGGCCTGTGTACAACTGTTTTGTACCCTGCTGTTTGCTCAGTGTTACCAATAATTTGATTGCTCCTGCTGCAGACCACCATCTTCATACCTATTGCAGACATTTCACAAACCTTTAATTGAAGTTTTGATTTAATTTAAATTCCTCGCTACTGGAAGACATGAACAAATGCTGCTCTCCTACTTCATACCAGCAAATTAAGAAAAAATTATTTTTTTATTTTTGTTAATGTTGCGTATTTTCTGTGAAGAGGAAGATTTAATTTCTGATAATACAAGAACTTTGTGGCTAAATGTAAAACTGGAGAAAGGACATTCATTTCAGAAAATTTCTCTGCTTCAACTTGCTTTTCTCCCTTCCGGTGTGGCCGTTATGTAGCATGAATCTTTCATTGACTTGCTGCATCTTTTTAATAAACAATGTCTTGAAACTGAACTCATGTTTGTTTTTCCCCCCCCTACTTTACCTACGTGTAAATTGTAGATTAATTCTACTACAAAATAAGAAAAAAATGCGTTTTCAGCTAATTGCACACTGTATTGAATTTGTTGCTAAATGCTTAAGACAATTAAGTGAGACTGGATGTTAACAATTTTATTGCAGTTTTAAGACAAAATTGTGAAACATAAGCAACATTACACTCAACCAAAGAAACAAATATTCTGTTGCATAGATTTAAGGCACTTTGTTAAATACAGATAGAAAAGCAGCAATAAATTGGAAATTTTCTCCCAGGCTGAAAATCAAACATCAAAATCTAGGACAGAGTAGAGAGTAGCTCAAGTCTTTTTCAGATACTATAACTGAATGTTATTCAGTTATAGTGAACTGAGAGTAGGACTCTGCTCCCAGTGGAAATAACAAAACCCCCCACTAGTAACAGGCCATTTGATTATTACCATGCAAGAATGGTTTAGACTCACCCAATTAATCCTAAAAGTTAAAGGCAGACTTCTTCGATTCAGCAAAAGTTTAAGTTGCCTTGAAGCAGGAAGATGCAACAGTTTCATTCACTTTGGTCTACTGAGGAGTTCAGGAATGACAGGAAAGCTTGGAAATAAAATAGAAGTCATAAATCTTTGAATCTGCACTGGCACTTTAATCTCCATTATAAATACATAATTTGCATGTTTTAAGGCGTGTCTCTGAAGAGCTTTGGTCACATCTCTCCCACTACGTACATTTTGCACCTCAGCCCACAGAGTTTGCCTCTAATGCTCCAAAATACGCTCCCTACATGAGCAAATGAACTCGGCAAAGCAGACAGTCGGTGGGATTAACGCAGTGCTTTGAAACTCACACAATATGCAGAGGACATAAAACTGAAGTGTTTGAACAAAATATTTCAGCTAAAATGGAGTTTCAGTTGAAGATAATCCCATTGTAGACTAGCAGGAAAAACAACAAAAACAAAACTCTTAAAGTTCCACGACCTCCAGAGAACCAACAATGTAAAACAGTGAAGACGGTCTGACCGAGCTGGAGCTGGCTCAGTCCGAGTCCTCATCATCCAAATACTCCTCAGCGTTGCTATGTGTCCGGCTGATGGCTGTAACAAAAGAAACAAACCTATAAATGTAGAATAGTTCACTTATTCTATTAATTCAGTCCAAAAGGTCAAACTTGTATCATATATATTTTTTGTAAACAGTGATGAATTTCTGATATTTATCAGACCTTACAAATAAAGAAAACCCTCCAAAATGTAGACTGCAAATGAATAAATAGTAACGGCAATAAAAAAGAATTAATCTGGCAATGTGCAGCATATGCAGTGAATAATTGGTCTGATTTCTGTATCAATGCAAAGCTGAATGGAGGTGATGAGCCTGCAGTTCTGGTGAGGTGTTAATCTCAGGGTGGAAGATGGATTAAAAAGGTGGAACTCATGGGGAAATACTCAACTTCTTCTGGCCTTTTATGTTTGAGAAAATATGTGTCTTTTAAATGAAAGAGGTGAAAGTCTGAAAATTACTGTGGCAAGATGCACTGCAACCACATTGGCTCAAACTCCAACACAAAGACAACAGAAATGTACTGCAAACAAAAAAAATGCTGCAAGAATAAAAAAACTGAAAATTCAGTCCACAAAACGGAAGACCTCCTGACCACTAGGGGGAGTCGATTACCAAATTACATGGGGTCAGACCCTCAGTAAAGACAGGATGTCCAGAAGATAGTTTGAGGAAAAAATAAAAGGTACAATATTATAAAATAGCAGCATATTAACATATATATTTACCTACTCCAAACTCCCCCTAGTGGTCTGGAGTACTTACAGACCGAGCTTGCAGCATTTCATATTTGCCGTTTTTGCTATTTGCGGCATTTCCCATTTGCATCCATTTCCTGTGGTTGCAGAATTTTTCTTTTGCATTTGTTTTTTGTGTGTTTTGGAGTTTTCATTTATGTGTTTCCAGCACCTTTAGCCATTCACACCTGTCAGCCACTGAAGGAAATGCAAATGTTATTTTATAACTTTTCTTTAGATGTATTTGGAGCTGCTCGACTACAGTTTTTTCAATATTGCAAACACCTTCATGCTTTAGGAAACCTGTTTTCTGTGGAGTTAGCTGCAGCAGCTTCTCCTGCGGTTCTACAGTAGCCTTGTTCCCTGTCCATGTCGTTCTGTATGCAAGGAAGAACTTACTGGTTCCCTGCTTCCTTTTGATGAGTGAAGCACACTGGGCGTTGGTGGCCATTTCGGCAGCCAGTTTACACTCGTTGTTTTTGATGTCTATCCTCGCATCTGAAATAAACATCGACACTGAAGTAAACTACAGAGACGTAGAAAGAAAGAAAAAAAGAAAACTGGAAGGAAATCAAATTTTGATGAGTTTGACAAATCTTTATAATTTCTCAAATATCAGTGTCTATTTAAAATAAAAGGAGAAACTAACTTTTAGCTAGCAGCATTTCCACGATGTCAGAATAACCCTTCCAGGCAGCAGCGTGCAGCGGTGTGTCTCCCAGTTTATTCTAAAATATAAAAACATGATCATTAAACAACTACAACACTATTTAACACCCATTCACCCAACCGGTAACAAACTAAGGACATGTTTAAACTTGAAAGTTAGCGGTAAATTAATTTCAAAAAGTTGTTTTCATATAGGTTTTTTCCATTATGATTTTTGTCATTGGTAAGAATTTGATTCTCAATATGTATTAATTATACTCAGTTAGTTTTACAACATTTCATTTGGTTATTTAGATATAAAAGGTTAAGAGACTAGATTTCCAAGACATATTTTCTAGTTTTCTTTAAAGTCTGTCTTAGAGTCAACATAAGAGAAAATGAAAATGAAAGTGTTATATCCCATTTAAGCACATTAACGTTTATATTTTTAAAAATTTATGCATGCAACATCATGTTAGATGAAAGGTTTACAAATACACAAAAGATGCAGAATCTTAGTTTTTAATTCATTTGACAAATGATGGAGAAAAATCAAACTTCTCATATTTATTGGTGCTTTTCTAGTAGAAGTTATTGAATACAGTCGGTTATGGTTTTACACTCTGAAAATGTTTCCTGTTTTCAAATATTCAAACAAGCTTTGAGTGAAGCTGCTAATGAGCTTTTAAAATCACCTCACCTGCTGGTTGAGCTCCACACTGGGCTGGCTTAGCAACAACTCCACCACATCTGACAGGAAGTGGAGAACATATTGAACATGTTTAGGATATTATGCATACAGGGAACAAAGAAGGGCCAAAACAAACGTCCTTTTTGTTACAATACTTCCCATGCAAAACAATACATTAGCAATAACATAATGTTCTCTGTCTACCTTTATGTCCTCCGTGGCATCCCCAGTAGAGGGCAGTGTTTCCCGCCTTATCCAGCCCGTTAATCCCAACCTTGTTGTCCAGACATTCCCTCAACCAGCTCATATTGCCTGAGATTATACACAAATGAGCGAAAACACACAAAGTTTGGTAAGCATAAGCAGTTTAAAAGGTCAAGGCTGCTTGAAAATTTTAAAAGATCAAATGATTTAAATACTGAGAAAGTACCTCGTTTAGCTGCTTCATGCATTGGATTATCAATAGATTCTGCCTGCTCAGCAACTGAAAAACAAGACCATGTAAGACCACTGTGGTGTGAAATTATTATGTTATTTCTGAATTATCTTTCCTTTACTCACCATAGTTACTAGGAATTAGTCCTGTTCTCCCTCTACATGTCCCCTTCCACCAATTAGAGTCGCTCTGAAATAAACATTCATTTTTACTAGCAGAATAAAAAGAGCAAATTTAAGAGCACAAAGTAAATGAAAAGGAGAAGTGAAATCAAGTTGGAGCATGTTATCTGAGAAGGGATGTATAACATGTAGCAAGGAGAGAGAAAAAAACATGCAGAGGTCGCAGGATTCACATTAAAGAGGAAGTATAACTGCAGAGTCAAAGATTGTGAGAAATGTAGCAGAGAAATCCCAACTTTTACCAACCGTATCTGAGATGTACAAAATGTCACCTTCTTCAAAGTACAGCTCATCTGGCTGAGAAAAACAACACATTGTTAGCTAGAGATCTGATTGCTAAATTAATTGAGAGACTACATAAAAACTAAGATGCACCAAGAAATGGATGGCAGACTGAAATAGGTCCTTGGAAATGTTGGGAACATTTTGGAAATCAAAGAGTAAAAGGTAAACATCTGCAACCTGTGGCTCCAGAACCACATCTGGCTCTTTACCTCCGTTAAAGATTAAAAAACTATTAAAATTGGGAATCATAATGTTATTATAAAAAACTAAACGGTAGGCACAGGAGTTCTAACATTTACACAGAGTTTTTTCCCCATAATTTTTATGTTAACAGCAAGTCAATTGTCTTTTTTTTTTTTTTTAAGTTGCCCACTTTCCCTAAAAATTATCGATAACTGACCTTATTTTACCCAGAAAGGGAACTTTTTCCCCTCATATACAATTAATGTTCTTCTTTGTTAGCAAAGGAGCTCATAACAAAAAGAAAATTGCAGTTTGTTTAATTCAAAAGACAGTTATGTTATAAAATAACATGTTATAAAATATAAACTTGTGTTTTTCCCCCCCCCAAGGGTGGGATTGTTTTGTACCATTCAAAACTCACTTAGCAAAAGCCAAAAAAAAGCTTCATAATGATCTCTAAACCAGCTAAAGTTCTGGTCGCTAAGGACTCCATAAGGCATTCTGCCCCCATCTAGTGGTCAGATGGTGAACTGCATCTGGTTGATCTGAGGCGTTATTTTGGCAGACTTGTGTAAATAGGAAGTTCTGTGTCTGTCTTGCTCAGCTGTGCAAAATTCATTTAAATTACTAGTTTGGATTACAAATGAAAATAAAAACAAATTAATTACATAATTACATGAACCATAATTCTGAAAGTGTAAAAATTGTGGACTCAAGAACAAATTTAATTCAGTTTAATAAGCATTATTATTCATATTTTAATTAATTTTTTAAATTATTTTACATGTGAAATAAGATTTACATTTTAGTTTCTTATCACCAATAAGGGGATCGAAGACCCAGGGTCTATGCAGCAACGTGACTTTGAAGCATTTTGGTTACATTTGAAATATTGTGATGATAAAGCATTTCTTGATCAAAAATATTTGTTGTAATTCAAAATAATTCTATTCTTTATGAGCCTAAGGTCACTGATAAGCATCATATCAACATTTATGGTAACTCTAGGGAGTTACTGTAAAAAAAAAAAAACAATAATATTGTTATCATTTAGACTACTTTCCAGTAATGCTGATAATGGAAAATTCTGGGAGTTTTTTAACCCCATAGTGCCTGAATGTATTCAAAGGTGTTTAAAAAAAACTGTGACCTGTTGCAATAACCAATTAATCAATTAATCACATGGTAAAGTTAAAACGCTCTAGATTCTGATATTGTTTGAAGGGCAATTTTGTTTAGAGACATCCTAATACATACTATTTATTGCTTTTAGCTGTTTTTATTTTGGATATTTACTTTTTTCCAGTTTTAATGTGGATTGCTATTTACAAAATTAAAGTTTATTGGTCTTTAAACGTGTCATAAATATCAATTTTTTGCATCAATAATTAACCATAATTTCTTGTAATCTGCAACAGGAATCAATGTAGATCTCTAAACACATTAAATAACTAATATTACAAATCAAGTTCCATTTTAATAAGTTATATTGAGAAATTGTCACTAATAATCAAAAGATATTGCCAAAATTAAATGACAGCTCTTACCGTTCTGGGATCGAAGGTGAACAACGCTCTGAACACCTTCACTTGGCCTGCAAAAGAACATCAAACAGTTTGTTAAATGAAACATGGAGCTGCTAGATGGGTTTAACACAGAAGCCATGTTGGAGAAAACACAGTAAGGACACACAAACGAGTCGCAGAACAATCAGAGAAGCTGGGTTCAACATGGTGAAATACTTGGATGTAATAACAAATCAAATTGGTGGAGATTCTCCTGCAGCCAATAACAATACACTATTATTACTACATGCAGCACAAAAAGACACACAGTGGGTCATTGTGCAACAGCGCCTTCCCCCTGGGCCTGCTCTGGCCTGGAGTTCGCTTTGCTGCAAGAATGCAACCCGGGTGGTTGTGGTCCGCCTGCAGAAGACGCTCAGAAACCCACAAAAAGCTTATAGAAGCATTTTTAAGTCGCACCGCCCTGAGCTACATGTTGTTAACAGAAATTCAAAGTTTAGTAAACAGCAGAGCTGCCGGGTTGCACACAAATAAAGAGGCGCCGATTCAGCTCTGCTTGACCAGAACAAGTCGAACTCTGCAACCAAACAAAAAGATTCGCATCTTTCTTTTGGTGAGGCATCATCACCCTGTGCTACTTTGTTCAGTCGACTTCCTTTTCAAACGGGTCACACCGCGATTAGGTCAACGACATGATTTAAAACCATAAACAGATGCATTCTTTATATGTGCATCTACTATCTTTACTGGGAACCCTGTAAAAATAAAATGAAGAGTTCATCTGTGGTGTCTGCTGACATATGCAGAGAACATGTGAAAAAAATCTCATATTGTGTAATAAACGGAAATGAATCAAAAGGTCAGATGGCGATAAGCTTAAATATATTTATGGTTATGAGAATTAGGAGTTTTTAAATCTTTTATTTCAGCACCTGGAATGTTTAGAGGTTAAACTGGGGAGGGTCTGTACCACTGCACAACACCAGCTCTGTTCATGTCTGCTGCTCTGCAGGCCCAGTCATGTTATTTTAAACACACAAATATCTCGGCTCAGGTGGCCAGGCTCTGGCTTTATCTAAAACCCTCTGCAACAGAGCGGATTCAAGAGGAAAATAACTTAAAACAGGACTAAAAAGAGAAAAATAAGAGTTTTTGTACAGTCCCCAAAAAAACAACAATAGTAGCTCTGTCTAATTTCTTAATTCCTAAATACAAGAATTTGTGTTTGGCTAGAAATCTGTGGCAACTTGCAAAATAAATCCCATTCTTGCAAATCAAATGCCAGCTGTTCGAAGCAACATCTGCACACCTGGTCTTGTTAAATCTGAATACAACACTCAAAATCCTACAGCATTTGTCGTGAGTCAGGATTACAGTTAATAGTCAGATTATGTAGCAAAATGCAGAAATCTAAAAAAGAGAACAAAACCAAATACGAACTCTTTGCACAACCAGATACAGACAGAAAAACAGCACCTGATTTAACCTGTTATACGATGAACCAGACATGACGACATAATCCAAACAATCTTCTGTGGAGCCATCAAGTTTGTTGCTACTGCTGATGAGATGCACCTCTGTTCATTCTGGGTCTAATCCTCGTAGAAATGATCATATACAGTGAATTCATTGTAAAATCTAAATTTCTGTTTTTGTAAAACATTGGTAACCAAACTTGGTGTCAAAAAACAAGCATGGGAGTCTTGAGTTCACATCCAGATATCAAATTAAAAAAACAATGATAATAGCAGGGATGATTTGTGACATAAATACAAGCATTTACAAATAGAATAAAAATATATTGGCTATACACAGTATTTTTGGTGATTTTTACCCCTGCTTTATTGCCGTAAGTAGATATCTAAGCTAATAGTGTGTGTCTTGAGTTTCTTAAACTTTCAATTTGTAGCCAAAAAGCTGAAACAAAATGTGTTTCTGACGGTTTCAGGGAAGCTCATTCCCAATGTTGTATCTGTAATGATAATGTACTGAAACTATGGCTTCTAGGCTTATTTTCTTTTAAGTATTTTCAGGAATTAAAGGACATAAATGGTCATAAAACTTCTTAAATCTTGTATGTCATTTATTTCAACTGTATTTTCATCTCTGATCTTGTTTTACTGTTGAACCCGATGTCCACTTACTTTTGGTTCTGATTCCAGTTTGAATCAAATCCTGTAGCTATGAATTACATAATGGCACAACATAGGGCTACAACTAATGATTATTTCAGTAATCTATTATTGTATTGATTATTCGGTTTAAATCAGATAAAAATAAAACTGGCACATTTTGCAGATTTTTCCATTTAAGCCTATTTTATACAATAATATAAATACATTAAAAGATGCAAATAAATAATTCAATTCCCTTTTTAAATGAGAAAATCATTTTATTGCCTAAATTTCCTAAACATCATCCCTTTACTGTATGCTTGATCAATTGCCGCAAAATAATGCATCTGGATGCACCCTAAATAAAATAAAATAAATACTTGCAACATCAACATGTGAAAAGCTCAACCATTTCTTTTCGACTTATCAATGAAGTGTTGGGCTGATCAGTTGATTATTTTTTGGATTAACCAATTAATAATTGTGTAGCAAAAAGTGATTAAAAAAAAAGATTATTTTTTTTTATTTTTACATAATTTGAACCATGTGAAGCTAAAACTATGTCACTAGAGGAGTTCTAGGTGAAACATATGTACAAATAAAGAAGATTTTTCATCTTGAATGCTATATATATTGCATTCAAGAAATCCACTGATTTAAAACGCGTCCTTTGCACTGGAAGGAAGACAATCAGAATACAGAGGTGTGACCACACAGCCACCTATTTGACTGAAGCTACCTCTGGGGCAGCAAGCTGCAGTCACTGCATGAATGATGGAAATAGGGAAGTGACGGCGGCCTCAGAGCTTGTTGCCCCGGTCAGCCAGCAAACACCCAAATAAAGCCTCCTTACCCCTTCCTTCCTACGAAGTCATATTATTGAAATCCCCGAAATAAAGCAATTAATTACTGCATTTAGGTCTTCTGACCCGAGCTTTCAGACAAGCTTAACAAGCGCACCCTCCGCCCGTTGGCGTCAGCCACTCAACTAGACAAGGTGCACTGTCCACGTACCAAACAACACCGAAAGAAACGTTTTGGGGGGAAATTAAGTCAAAAGTCACGGAAGACGCAGTCTTACCTGGCTTGGCCGGCTTGGGAGGAGGCTTAGACATCTGTGAGGCTCGAAGACGAACCGAAAAAAAGATGGTTCAGAAGGAGACGACGCTGAACTGTGGATCACTTTGAAGCTAACGCTGCTAATGAGGAAGTTAACTTAAGCGGAAAACTTGACGTGCGCATGCGCACAGCTTATGATAGATAGATAGATAGATAGATAGATAGATAGATAGATAGATAGATAGATAGATAGATAGATAGATAGATAGATAGATATTGTAAAGTTAATGTTGATTTAGTATTCAGCGTATTAGGTCATTTAATATGGACAATTTCATTAATATTTTCAAGAATATTGATTTTATTTTTAGTATTAGTAATCTTCGAAATAATAGCTGTAAAACAATAATAATATGATTAAAGAAAAATAATAAGATTAAGATAATAAAAATAATAAATATTCTTATTAATATTAATAACTGTTATTTTTATTGACTACGTATTTTACATAAATTAACAAACAATTACAAATAATATACATTTTAATTTTAGAAATCATGTAAATTAATTCTAAAATTTAATAAATTTTTATAATAATAGAAAAATTTAAATGTATATTATTTGTAATTGTTTTTGTTTTGTTGTTTAATAAACAATGTATAATGATTTATTAACATAAACAATAAGAAATGATATGCATTTTAATTTTATAATTTATCTAAAAATTTAAATATATATTATTTGTAATAATTTATGTTAATTTATGTAAAAAATATATAGTCAGTTAAAATAACAGTTACTAATATTAATAACGTTTTAATTGTAAGTATTTATTGTGCTATTAGGAACATATTTTAACTTTTAATTGAAATATCTTTTAATTAATCAGCAGCCAATCCAAAGCGCATATTTTTTTCTTTCTCAATGACCAAGGCGTGACGCAACACCGTCTTCAGCGAATCACATGTGTCCTCGGGCGGAAGCGAGTGGCAGAGAGGAGGGTCGTTTGTGTAGGTAAACAATGCAGCTGTCTCTTAGTTAAACTCTTAGTTTGTTAATTTTTTTTTATAACTAGAGACACGCATCAGCTGTTTTGCAGTGAGCTTCCGCAAATGAAGACTTTAATTGTTGGAGTTGGTGGGTAAGTAAATCTGAATGCTGTAAGCAAACTAATGTGTTTTAACCTTCACGCATTTCTGCTCAGCAAACACTACGTCACTAAAAAACGGAACCACTGATAACGGAATTACAAGGTTTCACATTGTAAAGTGCTTCCGATGTGACCACTAAATACAAAGTAGGAGAAAACAGGAGAGGAAAATGTGCAAAAATACTTGGAACTGAAGCAACAGGACAACGGATCAGTAGACTTTGTGATAACCATGTGGCAGTGAGGGCTGATAAGACTTGTTTACTCTTTACGATTCTGAGTTCTGAGAGAAAACCTCTTAAGTAGGTATTTTCGGTTAGGTTTATTTATCTTCATTTATAATTCCCATTTGCTTTAATCGCAGGGTGACCAATGGAGGAAAATCTACCCTCTCCCAATTTCTTCACCAGAAAATACACAACAGCTGCATCATTGCTCAGGATACGTATTTTAAAGTAAACCATGAAGGCTTCCTTAGACAATATTGGTGTTTTAACAAATTCTGGCACAACAGATAAGAATTTACAATTATTTATTCTTGTCAGGATGACTGTGTTGTACCAGTGGACAGTAATGGCTTCAAGCAATATGACAGTAAGTTCAAACACTTCATCTGTTATTTAACTTGATTAATTAAATTAAGGTTCTATAATTATAAACCAGCTCATTTTATGTGATGCCCATCCTAAAAAAGTTTTTCTGGTAACATTGTTTTTGGTATTTTAGTGAAGTTTCAGGTCACTTATTATGTATTAAAATTAATTTGACCTAAATGTGTCTCAGTTGAAAAATGGAGATGATGCTAACTGCATTCTCTTTAAGCGCTTGATGCTCTTCACATGGAGAAGATGATGAAGGAGGTTTACTCCTGGAGAAAAGACCCTCATGAGTTCCTGAGGCGGCGAGGCCTGATAGCCAAAGATTCATCCGCTGATGACGAACTTTACGTTCTGATAGTGGAAGGTTTCCTCATTTTCAACCACAGGTACAAAATACAAGATGGATGGATGGATGGATAAATTGATGGATGGATGAATTGATGGATGGATGTTTTTCCATTTTATTTTTTAATTTCTAATCTCATTCATGAAAACTGTGAAATTCTGTCTTCTGTATTTACATAGAAAATGTTTTGTAGAATAATTGATTTTCTGTTTTTAGTCACCATTAATTCTGCTACATCTCACAGTTTAATATTATATTATTATATATTATTATATTATATTAGCATGAAATTCTCCTATCCGTCCTTTAATCATACTTTTCACATTCTGTCCCTCCAGGCCTTTAAATGAGATGCTTGACATGAGATATTTTTTGGAAATACCTTATGACGTCTGTAAGAAGAGACGGAGGTACTCACCTCTCTTTTTTGGTATTATTAGTGTAATTTTGAAAACATTTTTCTTCCTTCACTCTGATTTTCAGTGAAATGTTAATTTGAGAGCTGTTTCTGTGTTTTTGTCCTGGCAGTATGAGGGTGTATGCGCCTCCAGACCCTCCAAACTACTTTGATGGATACGTGTGGCCGATGTACCTTCAAAACCGCAAGGAGATGGAGAGAATCACTTCAGAAATTGGTGAGAGGACATCTAAAATGTTGAATGGCCTGTAGATTATGAACTTGTACAATTTTAATAATGACTAGGTATGAGCAACATGTTGATTATTACAGGTACTTCTATGATAACTGCAACTTGCCCTTTTCTAATGATAATAGTACTGATTTTATTACACTTAACCTTTTGTCAATATTTAAAGCTCAAACTGTTGCACTGTTTGTAAAAATGTTAAAGACTGCAGGTACCGCATGCTTATTCTGTTCTTGCAGTTTTTCTGGATGGTCTGAAGCCTAAGGATGAGGTTTTAGCTGCTGTTTATGAAGACATTCGTCAAGAAATAGCCAGACTCCGGGGTAAAGCTGCTTCTTAATCAGGAAATAAAACTCAGTATGCTGAATTGGAATAGAGTCACTTGTTAGTAATTTGCTGTTTATGTTGAAATATCCGACTAAAGTGATTAAGGAGTGGTAAACATTAGCCCAACCAGGAAAAGAAGCTTGAAATGTGGGGGAGGTTTGGCTAAATCACATCCTGTCTTAAGTAACGTGAAGCTTTCACATCCAACTCAGCAAAATTCATTTAGTTTCTATTTATGTGATTTATTAAGTTCCTCTTACTGATTCAGTCCAGATGTGGAACCATTTGTACGCCTGGTAGATTAAAGTTTGGATTAATATTTTCTTTTGTTTTGTTGACATTCAGGATTAGATGGTTTGCATTACACCAATTTTATTGCTTCCAAATGAAGTCTAAATCAACTGAATTTACAACAAGTGGGATCCATTTATGTGGTAGAAACATCTCCGTTTTGAGCTTCATAACTGTGAATGGTTACATAAATGTAATTTCTTGGTTTTCTGTTATTTAATAAACTTCAGGTATTTGTGAGGAAAGAGTATGAATTTATTAGGCTTTATAGGAAGGAAGAAAAATATATATTAAAAAGTAAATTGACAAAATACCAGAGAAAACATGCAGGAACTTTATAGGAAGGAAGGATTTGATTGCTGTAATGGTAACAAACATTTTTTCACTCATTACTGACAGAAATAAAGATAAATTTCTGTATGCTATTTTTAAGTAAAAATTGACAAAATAATTTAAAGGAAATCAAATGTTTTTACTTTGTGTTTTGTTTGCAGGACAAAGCTGATGTGATCGACATCTATCTGGATGTCAGACAGTGTCTTCTAATGGACTGATGTGTGACTGAAAGGACCAACCATTTTATTGGTGCAGTTTGAAAGACTTTTGTGTCTTTTGGTTACTGTTCGTTTTGATCTCCTTTAAGTGGGCTTGTTTCAACACTTTATGCAGATGGTTGATCCCACAGACTTAAAGTTTTCCCACCTTAGAATTTCATTATTGTAAAACAAAAAGTGATGTTCACTTAAAATGTTACTGCTTTCAGTAAGGTGGATTATAATTTCTTTTTAAAAAGAACTTTTAAAAAGGTGCTTATTAGAAGAAACTGATCAAAGATTGTCTATTGTTATTCGTCAGTTGCCTGAAGCAACATTTTCACCATCAGTTAGTGGATTTTACAAAAACATTAACTTTGCTTCACACTGGAACCTTGTTTTTTTTACTGACATGATCCCAAAAAAGCTCAGGAAATAGTATTGCAGCTCTATAATATCAGTTTGTAATCCTTTTATCTCATTATCATCCGTGACATTTGTTTAATGTTTGACTATTGAGTCAATAAAATTCACCAGTGTTGAATTTATGAGCCTATAAATCATTAAAGATTCACCCAGCTTTATTCCAAGACTGAGATTACATTCCTTTGGAGGTTTTAACATTTTTTTTAAAGCAAAATAAATGTAAAATATTTCCTCTGACCTCTTTAAAGGTCTTTACTAAATCTGATCTGAGGTCAGAAAAAAGTTGCAGTTGCCGTGGAGACCAAAATGCTGTCACTACGAGCCTGATAAATCAGTCAACTTTATGCAGTGAATGTACCCGTCCCTCTCAGATTGTTAGTGGATTGCTTCTCTTAGAACCCAAATAAAACAAAAATGTTGACCAAATTATAACAAGTACTCTTTTTGATATAAGAAGTAGCTAATTATAGCTTTTAATTATTTGGTGGTTCATATTCTCCAGCATGATATTTGTCAGATTATTTTAGATCAGTTTTAATTCATGTTTTTGTTCTGCTGTAAATACTTGTTTTTGAAAAATAAATTAATGTCTACCATAAATCTTCTCATGTCATCGATTTTATTGCAAAACTTTCAAATTTCATGTTTTTGTCACTTTTTAAAATATCAATATGCAGAGTGTGGAGCGAAAGGGAAATGTGTGAAACATTTAAATGATCAGCACAGAAAAAGTGATAGTTTTATGAAATAGGGTTCTTCTAGTCTTTATAAGCAGTCAATATCTTACTTGCAGAATGCATCATTCATCAGTGAGACTTCAGAAAAGCAGACAGTCTGACCACTAAGTTGTCTGGATTAAAATCAGACTAACTTTTCCTGTTTGGGGCAGTTACGAGTATAAAAACTATTTCTCTTCTCTAAATGCCGGAATAACAAGAGAGAATTTTTAGAGGATGCTTGGTTACATATTTATTACTTTTTGTTTGATTAAATACAGAAGTTTACATAAACCATAACATCTGGTCCTTTAAGACCATTTTTAAAAAGCCTAGGGAAATGTATGCTCTTTAACTAGGTGAGGACAGTGTTTTCTGGATTATTGTGAAATAATTATTTGGTTTAAATTGCAGCATTAAGTTAAAACTTACAATTCAAAATTAATGAACTTAAAAAACATTAATTTTGTTTTAACAACAAGAGACAACTTGTCTCTTGTTGTTAAATCAACTACATGAACTTTGATTTTTGGGTTAAAACCAATAAAACTTTCTTGTTGACTTAAAATGCATTTTCAAGGCAGCAGGTGGATTTTCATTTTCAAGTTAAACCTCCTTCAAATGTTTTACAGTGTGCAGAGACCTGGTTTGTGGTTCTTTTCCAGAAACTTTCTTTGAGAAACACAATTTGCTAAACATTAGCTGTAAATGGGCAGAGAAATATTTTTATAAATAACTATTGTGCCGTTTGAAAAACCTCCTGAATGTAACATCACAAAACAAGCAGGCACTGCCCCTCACCTAGCAACCCCAGTAAGCCCAGCCCGTCACCTAGCAACCCCAATAAGCCCAGCCCGTTACCTAGCAACCCAAGCTAAGCTCCAGAATGTTTGGTCAGCTGATTTTACCGCTATATGTGCTGTACAATAGTTGATGGATAAGATAAGTGTTTTGTTGTTGACTTACCGTCCAGAAACTACTTGCTGCATCTTTGTTGGTTGTGCAGGTGGCTCTACTTCTGCTTTTCAAAGTTGTACAGTTGTATAATTTCACATCTGTTTGCAGCCATTTTCACAGTGTAAATGTCTAGGGGCCAGCAGCAGTTTATTTGGGTTTAAAGTGACAGGAGACTCTAAAATAGCTAGTCCTGAAAGTAGCCAGAGTAACATCTCATTATTTAAGAAGGATTTTACTCAAAAAATGTAATGAACATGTTTTGTATAGACCTATATTAACCTGTTCAAGGCAGCAAAATAGGTCACTTTTAATTTATCCAGGATCTTTTATCAGTGTTAACACAGCAGTTGAAGTTATTTCAGCCAGCTTGCTTTACTGCCAGTTCATTGTGCTCATATTGGCCAATGAAGTTTCCAAACTTTAAGAAGTTGTGCCCTAATGTTATGTAATCCGAGAACTTCAGAACAGGTTGCCTCATAAATTATGTTTTCTTGTAGGTTTTATAAGTGGGAAGGTTTTCTAAATGCACATAAAAGCCACAGATTTTCCAAAATGCTTGTGCAGCTTCATTGGAATAAGTTTGGAGTTTCACAGACTCTTATTGTAGTCACTGAAACGGAAACAGCCTGTCCAAAGCCTGGGCCTTAAACCACTGCTTTCATTTTCACACGCACAATCTTGTCTGACAGTACATTTTCTGATTTTCACTGAGACCTGCAGCAAGTTCCTCAAGGTCTAAAAACCTTAATTGCAAAACCCCATGTGAGATGCATGAACCTGGACCGTTTACCACACCAACGGATGAAACTTTTCCCAAAAACTCCATGCCATCTGCAGGATATTTTGTGCTTACGTCAACAGTGAACTTGTCCGACCGGCATGTGCAGTAAAACATGCAAAGCAGGGCATTCCTCACTTCCTCTTTCTGACTGTATCCGCCTCTACTTCTACATATATAAGTCAGTAGTTACTATTATCACAAACTGAACCCTCTGGCAGGTTTGTAAGAATCATTTTTGCTGAATTGTTCAGAGGGACGATGCCTAGCAGAAGATTTTTAATCTGCTTCTTCCTGTTTTCCATTTGCCTCATCTGTTGCCATGAAGCCATGCCTGCTAATCTCAACCAGGAGACTCTTAACGACAGACCAGTGATTGGTAAGAAACTTTATTTAGGAGTTCTGCGTGTAAACCCCCCCGCCCCCCAGTGAAATTAGTTTGTCACAGCCACGTTTGATTGTTTTTGTGATTTGTTTTGCTGATCAGGTGTTTTGACTCAGATGGTCTCAGATGATGTCATGAAACCTTTCGGAGCGACATACATACCAGACTCTTACGTCAACTACATCGAGTCAGGTGGAAGCAGGGTGATGCCGATCAGGTGGGTTGGAGGCGCCGCTGGTTTCACCTGTGAAAATGGCAGCAAGATGATAAGAAGAGGTTTAATATTGTGAGGAAAAAATATTTTCTATTAGCAGATTTTTTAAAAAACGTTTACATTTTTTGATGGAGAGTGTTCTCTTCTCGCTAATGGCTTCTGAAGAAAGAGACAATTCCACAATACATGGATTGATTAGTCAAAAACTAATGTAGTTCCTGATTTTAACATGTTTTTCACCAACAACTGCTATCCAGTTGTTAGCTATTCAACAACAAATAAAGTGGATGAAACCTTTGGTCATCCAGTCTTTGGTAGAAAGAGACACATGAGAAAAACAAACAATCATGCTTGTTTTGTGTTATTATTGTTTGTTTTGTGTGTGATAAATTGATCATTGCTTTTTGAAGCAGGCTTGCACACACACCATGTTTGTCTCCAGTGCACAGAATGTCTTACTGAAAATCTTTGGGATTTTGTTTGAAAGGCAGACAGACTTTGTGTCATTTTTGTTCAGCTGTGGTTCTGACGTTAGAGCAGAACCTCAGCGATGAAGCAACGGCGCTAAAGCTCATTAGATGCTGTTTTTGGTTCTTTTGTGACCTGTTGAATGAGATCCAGGACTATTTTTAGTGGATAATTCAGGGAAAGTTCACAACTTTTCCATGGCTCCCCCACTTGTGTAGAACAACTCTCACTTCCTGGCGTCCCACAGCCTTAGAAATGGCTTCATAACTCTTCTTAAATTTCCTTTAATAAATTATTTATAATATAAAATAATCCTGGACACATGATTAACTTATTTTGGATGGTTAATATTTAGCTTCTGGAATGCTTTTCCCAATCCCTAATCTCAATCCAATTGAAAATTTCTCAACTATACAATAAAAACGTATAATAAATGTTTGATGATTTTTTAAAATGTGATGATATCTGAGTTCTCCTGTTTGTAAAATGTATAAACATTAAATGACCACTGACTGTGCTGTTTGTTTGACAGATTGACTCTTTCTACTGCGGAGTATGAAAGCATCTTCAAGAAGATAAATGGGTGAGAAAACCCAACATATTTATTATTCTACAGGAGAACAATTGAACCTTTAATTAAAATATTGACCATTTTTAATTTCCTTGTGGTGTTCAGTTTGTTTTTCATCGGTGGAGCCATAGATTTGATGACCTCAGACTTTGCCAGGGTGGCAAAGATTTTCTATAAACTTGCTCTGACGGTGGGTACAACGCATCTTGTTTAATTTTCTGGTTAATATTCCTAAAAATGTCTCAGCACTAACTGTGATTTGTTCTTCATTTTGTTAATTGTAATTTTTGTGTCTTCACTTTCATTTGACATCCTTTTCATTACCAATCTGTTTCTTTGCATTCATTTAGGGCATCTAAATAGAAAGCTTTGCATGCTTTTAAGACATGTACACTTCAAGTACTTGCTGTGCTTTAATTGCTGCTCTGCATTTCTTTATCGTCATTCATTTTTGAAGTTATTTGTGTTTCCTAATTTCTATCTGCTTTGCTGACTCTGTGTATTAGACCCAGTCAGTAATCCATCTATACTCTTTGGCCACAAAGTGATAAAGATTTCATAAACAGCCCTTAAAGGTTATGCATTGATCTCACGTTTTTTTTTTGTTTTGTTTTCGGAGCGTAGGGAAGTAAAATGAATGTGCTTGTTCCAGGCCAATGATGCAGGGGATTTCTTCCCCATCTGGGGAACCTGTATGGGCATGCAGCTGCTCACTGTGCTGGTGGCCGAAGAGAATCTGCTCTCAGAAACTCCAGCTACAAATGTGGCTTTGCCCCTCAACCTAACCACAGGTGAAACCTTTCTGTGGCAACACTGATGTCTTTTAATTGCTTGGATTGTGTTTTAGGTTAAGGAAATATAAACTGTTGTTAAACTTCATGTTTTTTGCAACATACATGATGCGCATCCCAACACTTGGGGTCAGCAAAGGGAAGTTAAACAGGAAAAGCTGATATTTTTTACAATATAGTGAGATAAATTACCTCCCCAACACAGAGTGTTTTTTTAAATAATTTTTGATAATTGTTGTTAAAAGACATGATTTGTTCAAATTAATCCTGAAGAAAGATACTGAAAGTTTGCAGTCAATCAACTTTTCATCTAAATTAGGACATCAGTATCTAAACGTCTTCAATTTTAGTTTTAAACATTACATAGATGCATTTTCATGTTTCTAAATTATTGCTTTTATTCCCACAGAAGCCCACTCCAGCAGGATGTTCCAAGGTTTTTCTAAAGAGCTAATAAAGGCTTTGACAGAAGAACCTCTGACTGGCAATTTTCACAAATATGGCCTGACAGTACAGGTATCTTCCTCTTTTGTTGTTTTGAGATTTTTCATGCAAATACATATTTTCTATTGGAAGTGTGTGATACAACTTGTGAGGAACTACAGTTTTTCTTGCAAACTGTTTGGACGATCAGAGATGGGCACCTCAGCCTCATCCACAGTTAAAAACAGCCGTATTGTTGTTCTTTTAATGCCTGAGTCACATTAAATCAAGCCATCTGAACTGTACAGTAGTGAACGCTGTTTGCTGTTTTGACAGCAACTCTAGGGGCAAGAAAAGCATAATAATCATTACAATAAAGTAAATTTTCCAAGTGTTCACACTGCTTGAACTTTTCCATATTTTGTTCTATACGTATGTTTTAATGTGATCAACCAACCACAACGTGGAGGATAAATGTGTCTGAATGAGATGGTTTAATACCAGAACAAATAGCAATCTGACGTAGTCATCAAACAAGTTGTACCATTATGACCAATAGGAAAATCCGACTGCCTGAGCCATGGTTCATCCTCAGGAGTGAGACGATTTAGGCAGAATTAAACAAATTTACACAAAAACATCAAAATTAGCACAGAAACATTAAGATGTTAACTTACTTACACAGTTTGTCAGCAAAAAAGAATGAAAAAAATTTATTTTGGGTTTAGTTGCACTTTAAGTTGAGACATTTACCCTAAACATGCAGCCACAGTTACAAAGGAAGAGTTCAGATCAGTACATGTTCTTAAAAGTTACAAAGGCCTAGTCAAAGTCCAAACCTACATCCAATTAAGAATATGTAGCAAGACTTGCTGTTCACAAATAGTCTCCATCCATCTAATTGAGCTTGAGCTATTTTGCAAAGTATAGCCTGAAAGTCTGAAAAACCTGCAGCAGTGACTGGAGCAAAAAATAAATAAATAAAAAAAAATGTATGCTTGCCACACTTCTCAGATTTTCTGTTTTCCTCCAACCTCACAAATACAAACTACTTTGTGTTGGTCTATTACATAAATACATTGGCGTTTCCAGCTATAACGTGATGAAATGCTGAAAACTTAGATGGAAAATGAAACTGTCCTTCCAGGCTTTCCAGGAAAACGAGAAGCTGAGCGGTTTCTTCTCCCTGCTGTCGACGAACGTCGCCGAAAATGGAGCTCACTTCGTCTCCACCATTGAAGGTTATTCGATTATTTGAGTGTGGCAGTGAAAAACCAGACCGTTTCTCTTGAGTCGGGCGGTGACAGAACGTCCTTTCATTTCCGCTGCCCTGCCAGGTAAAAGGTATCCGTTCTACGGAGTGCAGTGGCATCCCGAGGTGAACCGCTTTCAGTGGAACAGAAAGCTTAGCTTTCCTCACTCCAGTCATGCTGTTCAGTTGTCTTCGCAGCTAGCTGAGTTTTTTATCAATGAAGGTAAGAATTAAATGAGAACTATCCTCTCATTATAGCTTCAACTGTGTATCGCCTTTAATCATCTGTGCTTTGTTTAGGACGGAAGAGTTTCCATCATTTTGACTCCCCTGAGGAGGAAGACGCCTCATTGATCTACAAGTTCACTCCTATCTACACTTCAAACTTTACTGCCTACGAGAAAGTCTATTTCTTCTAAGTTTTGGAGGATGCCAAAGCCTGCTACATGCCTGTATTTCCTTTAGAAATGTGAAAATGCGACTTCTAAATGAAATAGTTTTATTTAGAAAAAGATTATTTAAAGCCATGACAAGATTCAAATAAATGTGATTGATATTATGGACTTATGAAGACAGGTATTTCAAAAGGTGAGCACTTTGTGTCCACTCCAGCAAAGTTGAGGCTATATATTGCTGCATATTTTCTTTTATTTTAGAATTTTTCACCTTCTTGATAACTTTGTATGAATTGTATCGTCAAATAAAATAAAATGATTGATTGTTGTACATACTTTAAAATGTCATTATTGATATTAAAAGTTATTTTTTTTCTCTTCTGAATTTGGAGTGCTGTAAAAAAAATAATTTGAGTCCATTACAGGTTTCTTTTTATAACACTTAAATATTTCGAAAACAAATACAATCAGATCCAGACAAAAAATGTGCTTGATGGTTGACTCATTCGATTGAAGGAAAACTCTTTATCCCTGTTGTTAAATCATGAATTGGATGAAGAAAACATGGAACAGTGAATAGATTTGTGTTGTATAATGTATGTAAAAAAAATTTATAAGTGCATTTAATATTACTAAAATGTAGATTGAAATAATATGTAACTGAATTTAAATCTGTCTTCATGATAGGACTGTATTGGTTTGATAAGATTCATATTTTGGGATTTAAAGTGTCTTCAGATTATTTTGGCTGTGGAATGGTGCTATGCAAATAAACTGAATTAAATTCAGAGATGGATATTCACTTACATTTACTCAATTACATTTGCTGGAGAAATGTTTTGGTGGGAAAAAAAATGCACTTTTAGGAGTAGTTTCACTGCATTGTACTTTTAACTTTTACTTGAGTAATATTGTGAACCGTTGCAACTCTTACTCGCGTCAAATTTCTGGATACTTTATCCAACTTAAGTATCTTCACTTATGAAAGAATAAACATATTTAACCAAAAATGTATGAAACACAGACACACCTGTTAACAATGTTATTTTCTGTTAACGAGTCTGCGGATCTCAATAAAATACAATAAATGTAATAATAATAATAATAATAATAATAATAATGATAATAATAATAATGAATTTTATTTGTATCGGTTTTCTAAACACTCAAAGACAATACATAAATCAAGTAAAATTACAAACAGAACACTGAATAAACAAAATCAGAAAAGGAGAATAATTAAATATATAGCATGTAGCTAGCAAAATAATAATAATAATAATAATAATATATAAATAAAAAACAGGACAATAGTCATATATTAAAATAAATGTATTATGTTGTATTATATATTACATTTATATTGTCACTGGAAGTTACAATATTACTGACACATAGCCATACACTGCGTACTGTAAGTATTCATTTTATGAAGTTTATAAAGTTTGGCATACCACATATAAATTACATAACTTTATAGTTGTTTTGTTTAGTGGTATATTTTAAAATATAAAATCTGATTTTATGATCAGTTACTCAGTACTTGAGTATCCTTTGGGTCAAAGCAACTTTTAGTTATTTTGTGTTTTTGTAGTCTTTTTATTACTGTTTAACTTGTGTTTTTAATGTTGTAAAGTGTTCTAGGGTGTTTTGAAAGACACTGACAAATAAAACACATTATTATTATTCATTGGAAAGCTATGTTTTACTTTTACTTGAGTAGAAATATGTTGAAGTAGTGCTACTCTTACTTGAGTTCAATTTTTTCTACTAATCTACTCTACCCACTTCTGATTAAATTAAACATAAAGAACATTTAAAATTGGGGCCCTCTGGTGCCCTGGCGCCGCTGTTGGAGCCGACTCGCCCCTGAAAGCCAGCCCAGTCCACCCGTCACAACAACGCACCGACAGGCGGGCTGCGGATTGGACTCCCCGCCCGTCAGCGGCGTCTGTCGGGGCGGGAGCAGAAAACACAGAGCCAGCGCTCCAGTTTCTCCGTCTCATATCGGTGCCGCCGCCGCCACTGGGTCACTGCCATGCCGCCTGTTAATACAAACCGACTCACAGCCGCCAGAATGAAATGAAGAAATCCTAATAATAATAACAAAAACACTCCAGCGTTTCTGCTTTTCTTGACTCTGCAGAGATGATCCATCGCGCAAGCAATGTGACACAACAAAGCTTCTGGATTTGGTAAAAAGCGAAGCGTTTTTTCCACGTCCTAGGACCTCTCATCAGGTGCTATTGTCTGGTTCACCTTTCACCCAGCTGGTCCGCCGTCATCCCGGCCTTCTGGGCGCTTTCACCCGCACAGGCGTCTGCGGCTTGTTGGTAAACACGAACCCGGCGGCAAGGACTCCCTCTGGTGCATTGATGCACCCGTTTCAGTGGTGTAACGGTGAGTGTTCATTTATATTAACACCTTTGTCTGTCTTGGGCTTTATTGTGATGAGTAGACCTTTATTTACATCCAGAGACACACTGCTAGGCGGTATGTCATTGTATAAATATGACCTAATTTGACTTAATCAACATTTATTATGACCTAGATCATTGGGGATGTTTCCAATTTAAATGGGCAGTCTAGTAATTGATTATTATAAAACTGTAAATATATTTCTGTAGCCCATATATGCAAATAAAATGTATTTGCATGTATGATTATATAGCATTTATAATGATTTTTAATTATAAAAACATCATTAAATGATAAGTTGTGTGCTATCCCGTCATGTAATAAATGGTTAATTGTTCCAAAATCGGGTCACTTTCACTACATTTTTGCTATGAATTTAATTAATGTTTGCACTGATTTGCAGGATACAGAACTCTTTAATCAATGTGATCCTTTATTTTCATCCCCTGCTGTTCCAGCGGGGATCCACACAAAGCCAGTCTTTGTGCTCTCTTTGCAACATCTCAGGGTAATCTTGTTAACACCGACTCGCTCTAACTACAACCTATCACTTTCACCACTTGGCTTGCGGCACTCTGAGTGTCTGAGTGGTGGCAAAGTTTGCAGAACTTCTAATTTCGGCTTTGTTTGTTGCAGCAAATGCTTTGGTGTCCCACTGTGACAGCTAGAGCTCGTCGAGATGATGGATTGGAGGTCTTTTCCCGTTAGCTTTGCATGTTTCAATGCAGCAGCCTTGTCTGGGGATTGTTGGATGGTGCTGAGACAAAAAACAATTCCCCCCTTTGTGTGGCTCAACTCCCCTGCTATTCATAGCACACCCGCAAACACAGAGAGCAGCACACGCAGGGACACTTTGCTGGAAAAATGAAGCAGTATAACGGAGTTAGAGCTGAACTCTGTGCTAGTGCAACCATGTATGAGGAGGTTTCAGTTTTTCACAGAGTAGAGGCATTGTTAAAGGGGCATTGTTATGTATTTTCCAGGCTCATAGCACCATTTCATAGCACAATCAAGTAGCTATATTACCGTCAGTTGTTGTAAAAATGTTGTACATATGAAAATTGACTCAAAAGTAATTTGACGCCTTGAAATTGGGCCTCTGTCCCTTTAAGAAGCTCCTGCTCCTTCCGATAGTCCCCCTTCAGCACATCATCACAACAATGCTCCACCATGATGCTGTTTACAACAGGAGTTTTAGACTGAAAAGTAGTTCCTACGATAAACTCAGTAGACTTCCAGTTCCACCAGGTGTTTGCTAATTGCTGCTGCTGCTGCTAGTCTGAAGGGGCTGAGTGGGGGAAGGAAGGCTCTGTGAGGTGGAAGCTCGGCTGGAAAATACAGCAACAAGGAGGAACCTTTACATCATGTTATTATGTTATTCCCACATTAAAAACATACCTGGAGTGTTGCTTTGATTCTTTCAGGCATGTTTGAGGAATTCTCTAATCTCCCGTGGCAACCAATGTGGGGTGTCTAAATGCTTCGTGGAATCAAGGCGCCTCCTTTTCACACAAAGCTCCTTTTCGGAGCTGCAGTCTCCAGGCGAGCTTCTGCCCCCCAAGAGCACGCCTCCCCTGTGAGTCCCTCACTCAGCTCCTTCAGACTAGCCAGCAGCAATTAGCAGTCACCTGGTGGAACTGCACATCTGCTGAGCTCATCACGGGAGCTTCTTCTCAGTCCAACGCTCCTAAGAGTGTGCAAACAGCACAATGGAGAAGCATTGTTGTGACGAGGTGAGTATCAGGAAGAGCAGGGACTTCTTAAAGAGACGGAGGCTAATTTCAAGGTGCTAAATTACAAATTCAAACTTCTTTTAAGTCATATTTGATATATATTGCATTTTTAGAACAACTGAAGGTGGCATATAATTTTGCCGTAAATAATATTCAAATTTAGAAGGATTTAATTTAGCCCTGTTGAACCTGTATTGGGCTGCACAGTGGCGCAGTTGGTAGCACTGCTGCCTTGCAGCAAGAAGGTCATGGGTTTGCGTGTTCTGCTTGTGCATGCGTGGGTTCTCTCTGGGTACTCCGGCTTCCTCCCACAGTCCGAAAACATGAGTGTCAGGTTAATTGGTCTCTCTAAGTTGTCCTTGGGTGTGAATGTGTGCGCATGGTTGTTTGTCCTGTCTGTCTCTGTGTTGCCCTGCGACAGACTGGCGACCTGTCCAGGGTGACCCCGCCTCCCGCCTGAAACGTTCGCTGGAGACAGGCACCAGCACCTCCTGACCCCACTAGGGACAAGGGTGTACAGAAAATGGATGGATGGATGAACCTGTATCTCTTTAAAACTTCATCTACATTGATAAACTTTAACCTGTCCATGTTATTGACTATCTGCTACAATTTACTGCTTGTTTATCACACGTGTCATCGTTTTCATTTTTTCGACTTTCTCTGTTAGACCAGCAGGAACTGGCTTGCGTTTTTTCCTCTTGTATGAAATGCTGAATATTTGATGTGGAGTTCTGTCTTCAGCGCAGGCAGCAGCAGAGGCAGCTTTGTGTGAAATTGGCGTATGTAGGACAAACCCCCACCGGCATCTCGTCTCAGGGAAACATATTCCGTCGAGGTGTTTCGTAGCTCCGCCAAATCACAGAGGGGGCTTCCCAGTCTCCCTTAAAAAAATAATAAATGACAGCACAGGAATCTGTCTCACACAGATTTTCTTTGTCCTCAAAATGAGAACTTTCCCTCGCGAGAGCCTTCGCCCTCGCTCTGCATCTGCTACTCCCGGCGCCATGGCAACGAGCCGCCTCATGAGAGAGTCGTTATATAGGTCAGTGGTCATGCAAGGCTCCACCCAAAGCAAAATATTACGTATAGCTGTCTGATGTCCACACATGCAGAGGTAGAAAACAAACAAAAGAAATCTGCCTGCACTGTTAGTCACTGCCTGATGAAGATGCATAAAAGCTTTTGCTAATATGACCTACATTTGGTGTGTGAGTCTGCAGCAGCTTCAGAGCTGATTTCTGGCCTCATCTGTGCAGTGACATGAATACAAGAGCCACAAAATCCTTCAGTCCGTCCTTTGGTGTTGATGGTGCCTCTGTGTCTTCAGATGTTCTGTGTGTGGCCCAAAGATCGACTGAGTGATGGAAGAAAATGAGGTCGACGCGTCTGTTTGCATGCTCACATCCTCGTGTGCGTCCAGCCTGGGGTGGGGATGCTGAGATCATATCCTCAGGGATATTCCCCGAGCAGGACTATCTAAAGCAGCTGATATTTTACAATGAAACATGTGTTTCTCATTATTTAACTTTGTTTTTTAAAAGCCAGAGTAGAGATGTGTGAGTGGATGCTGTGCAGTTTGGAAAAGGATGGGATTTAAAGGATGCATATGCAGCTAAAACAAATACTTCCAATATCAACACATGAAAAAGCTCAGCCCTTTCTGCTTGACTGATACAGTTTTGATTTATTTTTGACTTATAATAAAAATTGGATATCAAACAAAGGCCCAAGACAAGCAAAGGTGTTTTAATTTGAATTTGAACAAGGTGAAGCCAAAACTACCACTTGAGGAGTTCTGGGTAGAACATATTTAAAGACAAATTTTATTATTATTATTATTATTTAAGTACTTTTTGTACAGTTTTGTCTTAATTACTGCTCTGACTGTGTTGCTCTTTCAGCAAACCGCAGTCTGTATACTCTGATCAACCGATTACTAAATTAGATGATGATTATTTCATTAATCAGTTCATCTAATTAACTATTTCAGACCCCAGATTTTATATTTTTCCAGTAACTTTACTGATTTCTCACTGAGGTTTGTGTTTGCAACCCAAGCAAAACATTCACCAACATTATGTCATGTTGCAAGTACGTCTAATATGTTGCTGCCTTAATCCCAGCCAAAATGAAACATGTTGTTTATTTCTTCCTGCTCTAATTGGTTCCAGATTTCATTCGCTTGGATTTGTGTTATTTTTTTTATTGTTTGCAGTCTTTTTCTTGACAGAATGTTGTAATTTATAGTCCAATCTCAGGGGGAAGTAACTAACATTGATGTGCTTACAAACACACCTTGTTTTACTCTAGAGTTTTTGTTGGATCTGACTTAGTTTTCGCTGTAGATCTGATTTGTATGCAAATGACTGTGTTTTCACACAGTTTCCTCCTCCATCCTGCATCCACCTATCCGTCTTCCTTCTCCATCATCCACCAAAATAAATAAAAACTCAGACCGCATTCACACCTTCAGAGGAGACACAGTTGGCCATTTCTTTCTTTCAGGCTAAAGTCCTTATTAAACTGAGTAACATAAAACCGTAATTTCCCCAAAGGGAAATTAGACTGACAGTTTTGATGTAAAAAGAACAGTTTGTCATAATTAAGAATCATTATATAAAGGTGTTTCTGTGGACAGGAGACCTCAAAGGACGCCTCTTATGAGACGGTTTTTAGGAGCAGGAGTCTGGAGATCTCTTATCAGACGCCACAGACTGATTTCATTGATTACCTCTCAGGCAAGGTGAGCAGCAGCTAATAAGACACATTAGCTGCTGTAGATGTTGATGGAAAGCCGCAGAGTTTCTCAGCCTTCAGTCTAATCAAAAGAAACTTATTTCAGCGGCCTCTGACTCATTATCTCTCACTGGGTTAACGTGACCCTAACATCAGCCTCATGCAGATAACGACTCTTCGCCGTCTAATTCGCTGCCTTTTTCTCTGCATGTGTTTATGCTCCCCCTTTCCTCTTATATGGAAACTTGAGGTTGTTCTCAGTGTAAGTGCACTGCTTGTTAATTTTCAAGTGCAAGTACTTGTACAGCTTTGTCCCTTTAAAACCAGAAACTTCCTTTCTGTATTTTCTGGTTTAATTGAACTTTTGAAAGTGACCCATTCTTTCACAAATGTTTGTAGAAGCAGACGGCATCCCTAGAAAATGGATGTTATGATGCGTTCAGGTTACCTGGGAAGTCATAAAGTAACAGCGTTCTAGTTAAGAAGGCGGGATTTCAACATGGCAATGCCCTTAAACATTGTTTGCATTAGTTCTTATAAATGTCGTTTTAATCTTTCATTTATAACTTTTGATTTGTGCAGTTTATAGTTGCCAGAGTTTGATAGTAACTAGTTGCATTTACTCAATTACATTTACCAAAGTAACCTTTTTGAAAAAAATTACTTTTAGTAGTATTTTTACTATGCTGTAGTTTTTAATTCAGTAATTTTATTATGAAGTGTTGCTACTCTTACTTGAGTAAAATTTCTGGATTGAAAAACAAACACCATTTAGCTAAAAATTCACCAGACACAGACACATACCTGCAGTTTTTTAAAAAGGTTTTATAATTTTTTTATTGAGAGAAACTGATTTAGACAAATTTTCTTTTGCCCGATTTTATAATTTTTTTCTTAGCTATATAAATTATTGTCATTTTCGTCCTTATATATCAAAATTTCCACTTAATTTTATAGTTTTGTCTGTCTGATTATGTAATTTTTAAATATTAAATGATTGATAATTTGATCAGTTACTCAGTACTTCAGTAAACGTTTTGCTGAATACTTTTTCACTGTTACTTGAGTAATTTCTTGGATGGCTACTTTGTACTTTTACTTGAGTAAATATAAGTTGAAGTAGTGCTACTCCTACTTGAGTAAAATTTTTGTGTACTTTGCAATCCTCTCCCAGCTTCCTAATGGGAAATCCGACTTTGGAGGGCATTCCAGTTAATTTTTAGAAACTGGGAAGTCAGAATTTCCGATCACAATATACTTCTGTGACTGAGGTGGTTGGAATACCTGAATTGAATAATCTGGGGGGGCGACCCAATCCTTTTGTCAATATCATGTAGGTTAACATAACAGCGTTTTATTCCTAGAGTTTAGTAGAGCTTCGAATGAATCATAGGTCAGGTTCAAAAGGCGTAAAAAACAAAAACATTCCTCTGAAAATGTCCAGGTTCTTGACAAAAATGAGTGAAGAAGCAGCAAAAGTCCAAATAAAATTCTTCAGTGATCAGTCATGTTTGAAGGTTAATAAAGAACCCAAGCGCAGAGACTGAATGTGACAAGAAGAAATGTTTTAACAGGGTTTTCCTCCAGTGTGTCCAAACTACCAGGATTTGCAACTTTTCTAGGGGAAACCCTGATTTAAACAATAAATTACAGAAGAACTTACAGCGAGAATCGCAGGAAGAACGGTGGCAGAGCAACTGAGGAAACCAGTAAGGAATAATCAAAAACCAGAAGCTTAAATACTGAGACAGGGGAGCAGAACAATGAAGGGACCAGAGGAGCTAACTGGGGGTGATGAGGAACAGCTGTGGCAGAATGAAAGCAGGGAAACAGAGGAAGTGTCTCTAAGGTTAAGTTCACACAGCAGGACTTGATGCTCAATTCATATTTTTATGCTGAAATTTGTTTTTGTGTGTGTGTGGATGTTGATTCAACAAAATAAATGCAACTGCAATCAGATTTCTATGTGAACGGTTGGCTATGGATCGATTTTAAAGTTTATTCAGCAATGGGAGGAGACAGGATTGTCACAAAATTATAAAAACACAAAGAAAGCAGAACCAATGGGACTGCAACTTCTGTAGAGAAGTCTGGATGTGTTGGACCAGGAGTGATTAGATTGTGATGCACTTCACCCACACAGACTTCTTTCATAATTACAGAATTATAATTTTCAGCCATTGTTTATGTCCGGATTTACTCTGGACTGTCTTCTTCTGGTGCAGCATTATAAAGACATAAAAAACATAACCTTATTAACACAAAGCGAGGCGCAAAAGGAACCACAAACCAAGTAGGAAACAGCCTGAAACTAACAGAATATAATAAAGCAAAAATTCATGAAGGATCACAAAAAATAATATTAAAATAAGAAATTAAACACAAATGAACAAACTGATGTGGCAAAACCCTAATGTCACAAATCTAAAATGGGACATGGAAAAGCTTTTTCAAACAACAATAAAACCACAAATACAAAAAAAAGGCTCCTTGGAATGAAAACATAAAAAATGATAAATGAATTGTGACTTTTTTTTTTTTTTTAGAATAGCTTAAATGCTGCTCTGACCGTATGTTTTGATGTCTGGACAAAGAAAGTATGTAATTAAACACATGTGGTTAGTTATATTTCAAACAACAAAGTCTGTTATGGACATTCTTTGCATTCAGTTGTTTTTTTCAGGCGCGTTCTTCTTTGAAGGGGACCTATTATACAAATTTAACTTTTTGCGTGGTTTTTTACTTCCATTTGGATCTCAACTGCTTCTAAAAACAAGCGCTTAGAAAAACCACAGCCTTTTTGTTTTTGGTAATAGGTTAATGTTCATTTGTTATCTGGAAAATGAGTTGTTTCAAAAACCTCCCGATTGTTGAGTCACAATTAACTGGAACTGTGCCGTTACCTAGCAACCCCAGCCAAGCCCTGTCACCCGGTGCTGACCTGGTTAAACAGGGTCAACATAAACAATAACATTGAATTCAGAGTATTTGTGCTAAAACTACACCAACAACGCAAGAAGTCAAGATGCTCTTTATTCATTAAAATCAGATTTGAGATCAAATTAAATTACATTTAAAGGGACCTATTATGCATAAATTCACATTTTGCACATTTTTCTTCTTCCATTAGAGTCTATACTGCTTCTAAAAACAGCTAAAGTGCTTAGAAAGACACTCAGCTGTTTTTTGGCAATAGGTTATTGTTTTTTGATGTCTGGAATAAGCCGTTTAAAAAAACCTCCCAATTGCTAAGTCACGTTCAACGGGTCACCAAAGTGGATGTCCAGCACCTTTGGTCAGCTGGTTTTACCGCTATCTGCGCTGCACAATGGCTGCTTGAAAAGACAAGTTTTTAGTTGTTGACATACCATTCGGAAACCACCTGCTGTAGGCTGTGCTGGAGGCTCTACTTCTGCTATTCAAATATCTACTGTTATATAATTGCGCATCTGTTTGCATCCATTTTCAGTGTAAATGTTTTTAGCTTTTTGAGGCCCTAAAAAATTCTGACAGGAGCTCAAAATAGGCAGAACATCTCATTACTTAAGAATGACTTCGTGCAAAAAATGTAATGAAGATTTTTTACATAGACCGAGCCTAACTTGTTCAAGGAAGCATAACAGGTCATCTTTTACCTATATGTAAATAATTCTGTTAGTCCTCTCTTTGTCCTTGCTTAGGGTGCTTCTGTGGTCTGGGAGTGGTTTACTCAAACAAGTCGTGCACCATGCCGCCCATCACCTTCCAGGACCTGCCCCTCAACATCTACATGGTCATCTTCGGGACAGGCATCTTCGTCTTCATCTTGAGCCTCATCTTCTGCTGCTATTTCATCAGGTAAGAGAAATATGTGATTTAACCGATCAAATACAACCACTCAAAAGACTCAAAAGAGCAATGCTATTAATATTGTGCATCTGAAAGTCAAGCTAAATTAGTTACTTACATGTTTATTTTAACAGGAAAATGACATGGATTTCAAAACAATTTGTATATTTTTTAGATTTTTCAAATGGTTAATTTAATAGACATCTTTTGCTTACACTTTGTGTGCCTCTGCCACGTTCAACATGGGGATTGAAGGCAGTGGAGGGTTAATGAGAATACAGATGGAGCAAAATGCAAGGCAAACTACTAAAGGCTGCAGAAGATTTAAGATGCATCGCAGGACTTAAAATTAAAGCTCATAGAAGCAGTTTGACTGAACTTGAGCTATTTTCCAATGAAGAACCGTCAATATTAATCAGTAGAAAGACTCGGATCAATAACTCCAGAAGCCAAATCCCAATAAATTATAGAGACATTTCTGATTGAAATGTGACCAATATGAGAAAGGTCAAGGTGTACGACCTGCAGTTTTTGTTTTTGTCAAATATAATGTCATTGTTTCTGATCCTAACACACCAATTAACAGGAACAGTGTGTTTGTTGTGTTAAGGCCGGTAGTACTGTTACCTTGCAGCTGGAAGCGCCTGGTTTCCTCTTTTCTGCTTCCCTTCAGGTACTCCAGCTTAAAAAACACACTCATGGGTTATCAGTAAATCTAAAACTACATCTAAAACTTCCTCTAGGTATGTGTCTGTGCAGACATGGTTGTTTCTGTCTGTGAGCCCTCACAGCCTGCAAGAGATTGGCACCAGCCCCCACATGTGACCTTACAGAAATAAGCAGGAGTAGACAGTGGATGAATTGAAAACAATTTAACTTCAAAACACTAAATAAAATGCCAGAGTCATTACATTTAATGACATGCGGGAAATAAATTTGACAATTTCATCACAATTCAGCCAAAGGTCATTGAGTCATTTTCTAGAAAACAACAGGAGTCGGTGATGGAAGAGTCAGGAGATCAACAGCCTGACAGATCCGTCCCTTTTTTTAAATCTACTAACAGAGAGACATTGTGTGCATGTGTGTGTGTGCGTGTGTGTGTGAAGGCGAGAAACGCGGTGAGGGAGGGGAGGGAAACAAAGGAGAACATGGTGACCTCTCCTGCTGTTGACTGTGAACTCCCCTGATGAGACCCGGAGACGTATGTGTCCAAAGGACGGGATGTGAGGCAACAGGAAGCCGCTGGCCACAATGTGTGAGGACAGCGATGAGCTCAGAATAACCGTCGCCTGAATAGCTCACAGTGGGAGCGCACACAACCGTCACACAGGCGGTGCACAAAAGCTCACCAGGAAACACCAACACCTGTGGGAGGGATTTGCCTGGACGGCTCCATATTTAGCAAATTGCCTGGCGTTTGGTGTTGCAGAGGGATATTTTTAGACAGGGGCATAATGAAATCCTGTTCAAAGGGATCAAAATGTCTCAGGTTTAGACATGTGTCAGCTGGAAGCAGAAAGGACAAAATTCCTGTCCGGCTGAGTGACATGAGGCGGATGCTCTCCATTCATCGATCTTCCAGTAACAGAGTTAAATCACGTCCTTATTAACCAAGAGATGAGGCTCTTGAAATTCATGAAATAAGAAATACATTTAATCAAGACATTCAAAGGCGACCTATTATACTAACAGAACATTTTTTCTCCAGAAAATCATTCTTGGATAATGAGATTTTAATCTCCTCAGTCTATTCTGAGATCCTTTCAGAAAGAGCTATTTTGGGGCGTCTTGTCACTTTAAATGCAAATAAGTTGTGGTTGGCCACGCCCCTAACTCAACGTTTACACCCGCATGTGAAAATGGCGGCAAATGCATGCACAATTATACAATCACACATCTTTGATTAGCAGAAGTAGAGCCTCTTGCACAACCAACAAGAATGCAGCAAGTTGTCTTTGAATATTAAGTCAACAACAAAACACTTGTCTTTTTCAGCAGCCATTGTACAGCAATAAAACCAGCTGATTAAATGTGCTGGAGCTCCACTTTGGTAGCCCGTCGAGATTTTTGAAATGTTTAATTTCCCAGACACATCAACATCAACCTATTGCTAAAAAACAGCTGAGTATCTTTTGGCTGTTTTAGAAGCAGTAGAGACTCAAAAGGAAGAAGAAAAACGTACAAAATAGGAATTTTGCACAGTAGGTCTCTTTAAATGTAATTTAATTTTATCTTAAATCTGATTTTAATGAATAAATTAAAAATTAAGCTATTACTGAAGAGCATCTGGATTGTTTGCCTTGTTGTTGTATTTTTAGTTTTAGTTTACCCCGGTCAGTATCTGGTGGAAATCATAAAGTGTCATTTTTGAACTGATTTGTTGAAGACACAAAGCATGTCTTCTTTGTATGTTGCAGTTGAAATGGTTTAGAAAGTGAACTGCTTCACACAAGACAAAAACAGCGTGAAGAGTTTTAGGAAATTCAATCAAAGGTCAGACAGACCTTTGACCCCTGGCTGTGTTGTTAAACTCTCACATCACTTCTGTTTTCCTCGAAGTTCTCGTCCGTGAGTCACAGTCACTGAGTCACTTCCTTCAGCTGCATGAACTAGTGGGATTGTGAATTTATTTATAGAGCAGGTGAATCATCTCATTCACGGCTTTCTGCTATCTCAACCAGTGTCTCTGGCAATCCTAGGTGTGAGTTTGTGATGTTTGGTTTTATTTTTTAACTTTAAAGAGTGAGGAGTCTTTAAATGCTCTCTTTGTCTGCCTTTCAGAGGTTTTAATTGTTCCCAGTTTAAGGAATAAAAATGATTTCACCTTTTCAGACAAAAGAACAAAATATGACTCGGAAATTATTATTTGTACTTGAATCTGATCTTACTAATTAAGCTGGTGAAGTTTAAACTCTGGAAATCAATTTTTTGTGTTTTTTCTTCAAAGTTAAACTATTTTTTTTTATAAAGCACCTTTCCAAATATAAAATCAAAAGAGAACAAAATGCAACCTTGGCTTTTTAAAATCAAAAATTTTCACAGGCCTGGTCTGGCCACCACTTAAAATTTTAGTTAATGGTCTCTGTTTCATTTGACTAAAATAAACCAGAGGCGAGGGCTGTTGCATCAGGACGGGAGTCACATGTGAAAACTTGGAGGATTTTGTCAAAAGTAGAGCTGCGATGATAACAAATTTTGCTGGACAACAAATTGTCTTGGAAGATATTGCAATAAACAATAATATTGTTGCGTTGGGACCATTTTTAAGTAATATAAAAACAATGGCGTAGTAATGCAAATAGATCCTTTCAATGATGAATAAACTTCAATTTCAAATGAACATTTAACACTGGAACTTTAAGACATTTTAAATATCCAAAATGAATAAAGAAAACAACCAAAACAACAAATAAAATGGAGACTGAAATCAATTGTCCTTCGAAAAAGAGCAGATTGAAGCCTTTCGTCATCCAGTCATTTGTAGTAAGAGAGACAACAAAAACAATCACGTAAATGGAAATTATCAAGCTTGTTTTAATTTATTATGTGATTAATTGATTTATTGCTTATTGTGACAGGCTTAGTCAGAAGCTTCAAAATTGCGTCCAGCTGCATCCCGTTTTGCTTCCATTGTGTATATAAGATCAGATCAGAGTTGACAGGAAGATGGATGGAGCTAAATACCAGACAACCTTCAATTAAAACCTGACCAAGCTTCAACTATGTTATGAAATAGAAAATTATTTTAAAAATTAAGGCTCTACTGCAAAAAACTTGAAGTGAATTGACTCAAAGAAGGTGAAAATGAAGGTACGTCACACTTTTCAGATCTTTATTTGGTAGAAATTTGGAAAACCGTCTATGCTTTTCCTGCCAATTAGCAAGATTGACCTACATTTTGTTGGTGTATTACATAAAATCCTGTTAAAACACATGAAGAATATACCACATGCTGGGTTTTGAAGAGCAGGAGCTGCTAGCCTGCCGTTTTTTCTAGTCAAAGTCGTTCCACAAAATTTTCCTGAAGTTCAGTTATTTTCCCTTCTTAACTTCAGTACAAAAACACAAAATCTTATCAAGTGTTTTTGGTGTAATATATTTGTACATATATAGTAAGACAATCTATAGTAAGACAATAAATTACAATGAGCTCTTCTGTAAGAATTAGAAGGTTTTTTAAGTCAATATTTTTCTAATATTGATGAGTATGGCAGATGATTTCACTTTTAATAAGTGAAATTATCTGCCATTGTAACTAGTACTTTTTCATCAAAATTAAGGAAATATTGGCTCCTAATTCTTGCTGAAAAGTTACTTGTAAGTTTTTATCTTATTTCAAGTGCACTAAGATATTTTTAGTAGAAAGTAGAGCAGAAATCCTTGGTAAAATTTTGTTTTTTCAGCGATGCAAAAAGATGAAAATACAAGATTTCTGACTGCAACCAACAGCCAACACCTTCACCTGCTTCAGTTGTTCTTTGTTTACGATTACTTCAAGTGTAATCACCTGAAGTATAAGTGATTACACACTTATACTTCAAAAAGATGGTGAATTAAATAATAATAAATGAATAATAATCTGCAACACATACAAAAAGATGTGAAGTTTTCTGTCAGAGAAGCCTTAAAAACACGAAGCATGTCTTCTTTGTATGTCGCAGTTGAAATGGTTTAGAAAGTGAACTGCTTCACTTAACACAAAAACAGCGTGAAGAGTTTTAGGAAATTCAATCAAAGCAGAAAGGTCATGCTGGAGGTCAATGTGAAGGTAGAAACAGAGGCAGCGGACTCTGAGGAAAGAAAAGGAAAACTCTGGCCGTGAACCGTTCCTCCACACAGCACAACAAACGCTCGCTGCTGAAATTAAGAGACTGAGATGAACGTCCTTCTGTGCTCTGCCTCGATGTTGAGAAGCTGACTTTGTTTCCACTGCGAATCGAGGCCAAGTTAAAGGCCGGTTCTGATGTGAAGGGTTCACGGCAGAGAGCTGAGGAGGTGAAGCGGGCAAGACTGAAAGGAGGGTGAGTCATCTGAAAACAAACCGCAAGGACTCAACACTGAGCGGCAGAAAGTGTTAAATCAGCCTCTGAAAGCTGACAGACAAAGTGAAAACTACAGATATTTCTAAAATTGTGAAACTACTTGAGGCTGGTGAGCTTCGCTTCTGGCATTAAGGACCAGCAAACTCAGCAGGAAGATGTGAAGTTATGCTTCGGGTTTTTAGTAAGAGTTACTTTAACTTCTCATATTTACTTCATGTGAGAAGTTGATTCAGGCTCTAAAATGACACAATTTGTACACAGCAAAGGCAAAGTATTTAAAACAATCTGGAGGGCAAACCTGCATCTCAGTTAATTAGAATATTAGCAAAAAGTTTAATTAACTAATTAAATCCAAAAAGTGAAACTCATTTAAAGATTTGACGATTAAGCTAATGAAAACTGAAAATTCAGTTAAAAAAATGAAAAAAATTATTTTTAACGCCAACATATTAAAGTATGATGATCAGAATCAAGTGCAAGGAGGCTGCAAGGGGGAACTGCTTACAAAGCTGGCTGTTCACCATGCTATTTTTATGCATAATAATGGAAAGTTAAGTGGAAGGAAAACCTGTAAGGAAAAGCTGCACAAGTGTTGAATTGGGAAATTAAGGTATCTAACTTTTTAGAGAGAGCTCAGAGACATAAAATCCGAGTCATGACATTTCCACAGTGTGTGATGGTTTGGGTCACCATGTCATGTGCTGGTTCTGGCCCGCTGTGTTTTCTGGTGTCCTCAGTCAATCCAGCGTCTACCAGGAAACACTAGAGAACTTCATGCTTCCTTCTGCTGACAAGCTGTATACAGAGATGCTGATTTTATTTCCCAGCAGGACTTGGCACCTGATCACACTGCCAAAGGAACCAAAAGCTGGTTAAGTGACCACGGTGTTCCTGTTATCAATTGGCCAGCAAACTCCCCTGACCTTTAACCTCACAGAAAATCAATGGACTGTTGTCAAGAGGAAGATGAGAGAAACCAGATCATTAAAATTGCATAAGTAAAATCTCTAAATATTTACTCCATAAGTAATGAATCTCATTTCTTAGATGACAGACAAGAAATATTTAAGCAGTGTTAAATATTTTGAGACGTAGTAGTTACTTGATTGCGCTGTAAAATGGCGCCAGGTGACAGGAAAGTACATAACGACCTCCGCCTTTTAAGAATCATGCGAACTAAAATGCCCCTGCGAACAGGTCTTTCTTATTAATTTTCTTTTTCAAATGAAGCAGTGAAATCTTCGCTCCCGTCCCCCTTTCTCCTTCTCCACGTCATTTTCCACCCATGGGAAATCTCAGCGGATTTAAACTGTGTATCCTCACATTGTTCATGTGAAGCGCTGTTAGCGGCAGTCGGCGTAAACATTAAACCAAGCTAGAAAAACAACTAATAACTGTCATTTCCTCACTCCTGCTTTCTCACTTTATATGTATTTTCTCTGCATTTATTTTTCACAATTTGAATTTAGTAGACGTTATTTTTGCTGCCAGTCTCAGAGGTTGGAGCTGCAGTCATAATGTCAGGCCCCAACTGCAGACAGTGACGGATATTTGGGTCTAAGTTTAGTTGTGTAAAAACAGGAGACCAAAAATAGCCGGTTGAACCGCGGCGGCTCGCTAAGCGATAAGGATCTGCTCTCCATTGTTGGTTTTTTGGGGGGTGGAGCAGTGATTCAAAGACTTTACGTACTCATTAGCTGTGTTGGTCTATGTACTGTTGCTGCTGCATTCTGGGTGTCGCTCCACGACTGTTCATGTGTGTTTGATAATACGAGGTGGTGTTTGCTACAAACACCGCCTAAAATTGGTTTAAAAGACCTACATTTCAAATCTCCGGCTGGATATTTTTACTTATTTTAATTGTACTCAGTTCTTTAAATGTCCTGTGAGTAAATATATTTGCACATTTATCCATAACAACTGGAACTTTCAATATCTAGCAAGCTATTTTCACAATGTACCGTGCCCCTCGAATTAATTACACTTACTGCTACGGGTGGGTGATTTCAATCAATCGATTAATAAGTTTAATTGATTGAAATATTTTCTTTTTCTTGTTGACAGCAAGCTGCGCCACCAAGCACAGAGTGAACGCTTTGGATACAGAGAGGTAAGGCAGGAAGTAAAACCCAGCAGCATGGCGAATCCCACACATCACATTTCAAGGTGTGCGTTTGTTACCTCTACAGGTGGTGCTAAAAGGAGATCCAAAAAAATTAAATCTCCATGGGGTAGGTTTGATTTCTGCTTCGTGTTTGGGGGTAGTTTTGGAATGACAGTCAGTTCTCACTTTGTTTCGTTTGTGACTCTTGCAGCAGACGTGCGCCGTGTGTCTGGAGGACTTTAAAGTGAAAGACGAGCTGGGAGTGTTACCATGCCAACATGCTTTCCACAGGAAGTGAGTAGAAGCACAGTGGAGTCTTTCTTCGTGCTTGTTCACGACCTCACACGCGACTTGCTAAAGCTAAATCTGTCTGGGTTGTTGGGGAGGTCAGAGGTCAGAAGCGAGAGAGAAGGGTTTTTAAGGTTTTAACATCGTGTGATTGGGAACTAAAGATTGCTTAAGAACGGCTAACTAATCCATGACTCTTATGTTTTGTTTGTTTGTTTCCCTTCTCTTTAAAGGTATGTTGTGCATTGCCCAGATAGATAGATGTCATTTTTGTTTTCAGGCAGAAAAATGCAGGATGCAAACCAGGGCCAAGTTTTACTACTTATGGTACAACAAGCACCAAATTAAAACAGATTACTAGTGAAATACTCATTCAAACTTAACATTTAGTTGGCTTTATTACCAGTCAACCTAAAAATGAAACTGAATGAACAATGTTTCATCTACCAGTTCCACTGATAATAGGTGATGTTTAGATGATTACATAAATTAAATACATTTTTAAAAAGCAGATTGCAAAACATATAATGCCAATTTCAATACTTAAGAAAATAAAAGTAGACCAGTGCATCATGATAAAACAAACATTACAATTAGAGAGGCAACTTAGATCTTTAAAGATCGGGTATCAGTGACAATGTCGCCAATCCATATGGGAGGAAACTATTCAGTCTAATTCTATACGTTGAGCTCTGAACGACATCATACTTTATAATTTATTTTACATTATATATAATTCCTAACTGCACTGGCTGAAGAAACTAAAGTTGTGTTGTCTTTACATGTTTCAACAAGCTATTGGTGTATTTACGCCTGCTGTACTGGTGCAGAGTTATTAAATTTATAATTCAGTACATTTATGTCTGTGTTGTTTTTTTTTTGTTTTTTTTAAAAAAGGCACGTTTTAAATCAGTTCAGCACAGTTTTTTCTGTATCGGATCGGTACCAACTGATACTAAACCTCAGATATCCCTGGTTACAACTCCATTTCCCAGAGAAACGTTACTAAAAGAAAAAGAAATAAATAGTCAGAAATACAAATAAATAAATGAAATAAAAATATAATAATAAAGTGTATTTAAAATAAGAAAATGGTTTTATCAAGCTTGGTCTTCCCAACTTTGCCACCATAGACTAAATTGTTCGGTTTTATGATTAGCCATCCAATCATCTATGGTTGAAAATCATTTTCTTGTAATGCTAATGTCATTTTCTATTAGCATGTGTTTCTTCTTCTTTGCAGGTGTCTTGTAAAATGGCTGGAGGTGCGCTGCGTGTGCCCCATGTGCAACAAACCCATAGCGGGCCCCGCCGAGCAGCATCACAGCATTGGGACTCTGCTTGATGAACTGGTATAGCCTTCAAAGCCCTGCCAGCCTGGGTGGGAGGCCGGTGCTCAGCCACATCATGACCAGCGAGAGCAGGGACACGCCGCTGACACACAGCGAAGCACCAACACAGGGTAACCTAGATACCACCTGGAGAAAAAACCCCTGAAGGTTGCTGCGAGATTTTCCTCAGCCGCCCACACACCCCTCCGCCACTCTTCCTTCAGCATCCCTCCCTCCCTGCACCCGTTCCTCCACATCCTCGGCTGCTGCCTGCAACGAGGCTAACGGCGTCACTGAGGTGGAGGAGGCAGCTGTTCCATCGCCATGTGGACGAAAATGAGCGTTGACGGGAAGAAACCCACCTCGTCGAGGAGTCGGCGCTCCAGCCCTGCATGTCACAGTGGGCACAGGCATGAAATTATATCCATACCCGCCGAATCCCGCGTGGAAAAAACAACAACACCAGCAGGCAACGCCTTTCAGATGAGGAGGTCTGAGGGGGAATAAAAGCCACATGCAGACAAAAATCTGTGTCTGTAAATTGTAAAACAAAAAAACATAAAAAGGACAGGTAGAATAAGAGCGACAAGCTTTTCTAAAGACTAAATGCAATCTCCTGTTGTTAAAAGGTATTTAAAGATTATTTCAATGTAATTTATGGGTCTATATGATTAATTTCCCCTTTTCCATTGGGAAAACGTCTTAAGCACACTGTCAAAAAAAACGTCTCCAATTGCCAAAATTTTACTGTTTACTGTATAAATACAGCTGCCAGTATTTTAAATTAGACGGGGTTTTTTACAGTGCAAGAAAATACAACTAATTTCATGAGGTCCAATCTTTATCCCGACACCCACAGTTATGGATATTGTAAATTATTCAGATGTTCACGACACATTTATTACTGCCCAGATATGTGTTTGTGTTGAGATAAATGGAAGAAATCACAAAGTTTCTCACTGTTATAAATAATAATTAAAGCTTTTTAGAGGACTAAGTAAGGTTTACGTGAACAAACTTTAAAAATATAGATTAAAAGTCACACTTTATTTGTTTGTAAGATAAATTGCCTTCACCTCCACTTATTCGGAAACAAATCTGCCTCAGCTTCCTTCTTGTGAAACTGAATTCATGTTTTTATTCTGTATTAGTTTAAATAACCTTTTGGTTGTAAAGAATAAATTTCACACGTTAAGAAAATTGAAGTTCTAATTTCAAGAATAAAGTTCAGTTGAATGTTTTTATATTACACTGAAATACTATTTCAAGGTAAAAGTGAGAATTACTGAAATTTATTTTTTTCCTTGAATTGTATTTTATTTTAAAAATTGAGTTGATTTTCAAATGTTTTTTCTCGTTTCTTAAAACTGTGAAATAAGCAGTTTTTTTTTTTCTTCACATAACCCAAATTCACCATTTTAAGTTTATTAAAACAATGTGGATAATTTTTTACAGATTGCACTAATAGCAGAAAACATTCTAATTGTATAAGCTGAGGAAGGAAAACAGAAATCCAGCCTTACTGTGTTATCATTTGTCATGTTTCTCCTTTGCACTCCTCCCCAGTTGTCTTTTATGTCTTAAAAGCGTAATACTGCCTGAATTGAGCTCAAAACTCACAAAGCACATTGTTGGGTCACAACAGACACCTGCACTGTGATTAAAATGCTGAGTCAAGTAAAAGAAATAATAATAAAAGATGGGGGTAAAAGGTGATTCTGTTGCATTTTTGGCAAAAAAAAAAAAAAAAAAGTAATACAAATGTTCACTCTGACTCCAGTCACATTCTACCTTTTTAAAAAACAACAGATGTAAATACTTGAAAAAAGTCAAATAAATAAAGTTGCTCAGCGTTTTGCTTGGTTCTTTAGCCGTGAATGTGGCGCCATCTTCAGGTGAAATGGTGCAACAGTAGAAAACTGTAGGACACTTTGCTTTTTTTTTTTTAACCTGCATGACTAATTAAAAACAAGTTTTAAAAATGTTACCCAACACCTGAAGTTGTCTGGTAATGTTTCTTTTTTTTTACATTATGTATCACAGATTGTTAAAAGATCTACAGATCTGAGAGAAGACCTTTATCATACTAATATTTTCACTTTAACTAAACTTCTGCATAGTTTATTGGTAGAAATATGAGAATGACAAATCTGCCTCAGCAGTGGTCTATTTGTATTATTATTTTTATTACACCACTTTTAGTTTGTTCATGTTAGAGCCGCAGGCCCAACTTATAGCATTGATTTTAGATGCACTCTTATATGCATCTGGTTACATCATGTTGTAAATGCTACGTATTGTGTCCTTTAGGAGTTCTTCCACTCCCAGCTGAACCAGGCGGAGGTGAGGTCAGAGTAATGATCTAGCGTCAGTGTCATTACAGCTAGAAACCAAAGATCAGGCCCAAAATCTGGGAGTAGTGGTGGACTCTGACCTGAACATTCAGAGCCACATAAGGACAGTTACAAAGTTGGCCTTCTATCACCTGAAGAACATTTCCAGCACTAGAGTACAGGATCTAGAGGAGTGGTGCCCAAAGTCTGTCCTCGAGGGCTGGCATCCTGCAAGTTTTAGTTCTCTCCCTAGTTTAATACACCTGGATCCAATGATGACTCATTAGAAGGCCGAAGAAGAACATTAACATGCTGAAAAGGTTATTACCAGCATGGAGAAAACTAAAACATGCAGGATGCCGGCCCCAGACGACTGAGTTTGGGCATCACTGGTGTAGAGAAACTCATCCATGTGTTTATCTTTAGTCACGTCAATTCCTGCAACAGTGTCTTTACAGGTAAGAAAATCAATCCTCCAGCTAGGGTTAGGGTTAACCTTTCTGACTAAAACCAAGAAGTTGGAGCATATCACACCAGTTCTAACGTCCCTACCCTGGCTCCCTGTAGCTCAGAAAATAGACTTTAAAATACTGTTGTTCGTTTATAAATTTCTGAACAGCTTAGCACCACAATACATTAAAGATCTGCTGTTGTATTAACCTTCCAGATCGTTCTGGTCTGCTCTGCATCCCCAAAAATATGGAGAAGCGGCATTCAGCTTCTATACTCCACAAATCTGGAACTAACGTCCAGAAGAAAATGCAGAACAAAACAGAAGGCTTAAAACTCACCTGTTTAAAGTTGCTTTTGATTAGCAGTAAGTGTGACATGTGGTTCGCATCAGCAGATTCATGCACTGAATTGTTTCTGTAAGGAAAAATATGATTAAAAGTGTGTGAATTAGTTTTGCTCCAAATTTTCTGGACTGAATCGAACACAAATATTATTTTGTGATTGCAGAACAGAATCCGTCACAGTGGTTTATAAATAATTTATTTCATACACATAGACAGTTTGCACCATTTGCTTCAGACCAATTGAGGCAAAAATGTAAAAATTGTTTTAAAATAAATCAAAGAATACAGTTTGCGTTTTTACTTTTTTTGTAAAATTATTTTTGAAGCATTGAAAAGATTACAAAAGCTTGATTTCACCTCCAGGTCACAGATCCAGTCCGGGATCAATTACAAAATTCCTTCGCTTTACCATTTATTTACGTTACTTTCACGTACCTAACCATAAAGAAGTTATATAGTAAATAGACACTTACTGAAACATGATCCTTCTCTTTTTACTACTTATCAATCCAACATTCTTACATGTTGTGTTTGGTTAACATAGGACATCCATTCAGACCTTAAGATAGTGAACTTTGTTCAGCTGAAGACAGATTGAGAATGTTAATCTTTCCATCTGATATTTCCATCTGACAGATTTTATCAGAGATGAGCCAGCGTCTGGCGAGTTTTTTTGACAGGCTGTAATTAATATCTGATTCAAATATTTTGCATTGTCAGGTAGAAATTCTGTGATACCAGATTATAGGTGGTGAATTTAAAAGGTATTCTTCTATTAAGCAAATTTTCAATGTTTCTGTGTATTTCTGTCCAATATTGTCTTATATCTCTTCAGTCCCTATATATAAGCCAATGGTTGGGTTCTGTGTTTCCACATTGCAGTGCAGGATGGCACTTCCACTGAGATTGACATCTAAACCACAAACGTGGAGAAGAAAGTAGCTAATATTGAAAAGCTTGTAGAGCTAACAGAGGCTGAACTGCGCCGGGTCTCTACTCATTTATACAACATTTGGCACCAGTTTACTCGTATTAAGCAACTGAAAGACACTTTGTCCCAGAATGATGTTGTAGTCCATGTTGATTACAGTGAAAATTACACCTGCAGACGGAGTAAGGATATCAAAGACACTCACTTTTATGGATCCCACCAGTAAGTCACACCATATAGGGGTGATGTACTACACTGGTGGAGAAGTCTATAGCATCTCGCTGTTGCTTCATAGGCACATCTGCAGTCAGTTTTGGAGTGCATAACATCAAACTAACCCCTGGCAAAAAATATCCACTTCCTATCCAATGGACCCACATCTGAGTATCGTAATAAGGTAGCATTCTATGTAGCATCCACAATGCCTTTTATGAAAGGGTTTAAGTTTGTGACATGGAACTTCACTGAGGCCTCTCATGGGAAAGGAGCTCCTGAAGGAGAGGGAGGTGCTCTTAAATACCTTGCAGATCGTGTGGAGGCCTATGGCACAGACATCTCAAATGCTTCTGCTTTACTGGAGAATCTGGAAAAGCACTCAGCTTTTTGAAGTGCAGATGAAAATATCGCTACATGTCGGGAACTTGTTCCTCCATTCCTGAAATCTGTCCCAGGGACTATGAAAATACATCAGGAAATGCATTTCTGACAACAGCAGCGATGAGATGGAGCGCTATCCACCCTCTCTGCAAAGACTGACAAAACGTCTGTCAGACGTTGCTGTCCCTCCTTTCCCCTCGGTGTACACTGCAGAGCTCATCAGTGGGAACGGCAGATAGTGGACATTCACCACTCTACTGATCCTCAGGGACCATTACAAGGCCTGCTTGGCTGGGGACATAGAACTGTTATTGGGGTTCCAGCTTGGTCAGCAGCCGGGGCAGGAGTGGTGGCAATGTCAAACGAGGCGTGAGAGGCCCCGTTTGACATTGCCACCAAGTGGGCTTGGCGGAACCTGGGTCTCGGTCCGACAGGGAGAAAAACAGTGGGCAATGAGCGTTTTCCCATGAGGCGAAGAGATCTACGGCAGCCCATCCGTATCTCTGCCAGATCTGCTCCACCACTTGAGGTTGCAGCTTCCACTCTACATAAAGGGGGTTGCCTCTGGATAACAGATCGGCCCCTCTGTTCAGAATTCCTGGTACATGTGTCGCGCAAACCGATAGAAATCTGGTGCTGCTCCACATAATTATTTCCCTGGCCAATCTGTGCAGCTGAATAGATCGGGTCCCACCCTGATGGCTGATATATGCCACCACTGTGGAGTTGTCCATCTTTACCAAGACGTGGCGACCAACCATCAAAGGAATGAAATGCTTCAAAGCTAGGAATACGGCATGTAGTTCCAGTATGTTGATGTGGAGCAGTGTCATTCTTCCCGACCATACACTGTTCACAGCTCTGCCCATTATAGTTGCACCCCAGCCCGTCATAGACGCACGAGGCAAACAAAGGTTGAAAGCCTCTCCCTCCTGTTTTCTGAGGGTACTTATTTCCCTCATTTTCTCCAGGGAGGGACCAAATAGACCTTTTGATGGGTCATAGTTCGAATCCATAATTTCAGCCTTTTGGGCATCACTTAGGCCTGACAGGTTTAGCCATAAGGCCCTCTCCCCTGAGGTTGCCAGTCCCATGACACGACCACAACCTTGAACGGCACCTCTGGAGGAGCGTAGGATAAGATCATTAACCACAGATATCTCATCCCAAAGGGTGGGGTTTGGTGTCCCCGAGTCCAGCTGACAACCCATCTCCTCCAAGATTTCACCCTGATAGGCTGACAACAGTGTAACTGCATTAAGTGAGCACACTGATTGCCCAGCGTATTTGTACATTCGCTGGTAAATAGATGCAGTGAGGCGATCTATTTTACCTGGAAGTGAGATGCTTGAAGATGCTGACACAGATCTGCGGTTAGGGTGAAGATGGTAAGCCACTGTTGGGAGTTCGGCCAGCCCCAACTCACCCATGCCCTGTATCTCCAGCTTAGAGAAGCCCTTGGTGGGGAGCTTGCTCTTAAATGGACTAGACCAGAAGCGGCTCATTTCTCTCATGCAAGATGGAACAGCTGGTAAAAGCTGTTTTGTTGATGGCAAGACTGGTGGCAGACTTTTCCCATTATATAAGTTGCGTTCTGTACCGCCTGCATCCTGGGCTGCTGGCCAGGGGATGTTCAGCTTTAAAGCAGCCCGTCTGCACACATCATACAGGTCACTGTCCAAAGGGGAGGCGATTTCCGCTCCGCTGGGTTACCTGGACAGTTGAGCCAGGAAGACGTCATCTTCCTCCATGTCTTCCAGATCAAGTAGGTCAGAGTTTGCGTCACCCTCCGTATTCTCCAAGCCCGTTTCGAGTTCCCCGCTCCCCATGAGACCCTCAAACAGAGGGGGCATGGGCGAGGACTCTTCCTCCATCATGTCCACCCAGCTCATTTTAGAGGCTCGCTGTTGATGGCTTTCACCTGCCGCAACAGCTGAAGGTGATGAGAGGCACGGGTCCTGGCTGTTAGCTACAGCTACTCTAAGCCACCTTTCCAGGATTTTTTCTGGCATTGACGAGCAGTGCTGGCACCCTTGAGGGTCAGCCAGCGACGCCTGAGCGAGTTTAGCGCCCATACAAGCGATGCACATAGGGTGTGGGTTCCTGCCCGCATGACGCTGGGCACGGGCGGGATACAGCCTCTTTAACCAACGGTTCTGGCCCTTTGGTGGGGGTGGGAGCCGTAGTCATGCCGAAAGCTTATTATAGCTCGTCTTAACACGTTAGCTATAAAGCTGAAGATAAAGTTCGCTCACCGCGACACGTTAACTGAACTTTACCAACTGCTATGCTAGCGATGTACCGCTATACAGTCACCAAGCCCGCCTTTACGCGTTAGCTTAGCCAACACAAACGTTGGTTATTCTGTTAATTAAAACAGAGTATCTATAAAAGCAGCCCACCTTTATGTGATAGCTGCTTCAAACGCCTGTATAACTGAAAAAATGCGTCTTTCGAAGCACTTACCCAGGACAGTCCAGGCCTGTCCTGGTACTGCGTTCAGCTGCGTCTTCCTTACGGAACGCCTACGAACAGTTAAGCCAGGGGTGCCCAAAGTCGGTCCTCGAGGGCCGGCATCCTGCATGTTTTAGTTCTCTCCCTGGTAGTACCAACAACCTTTTCAGCATGTCGGT
>CAEFZX010003672.1:0-28187 GCA_903066825.1 Alfaro cultratus
AGAACACAGGCCTAGAGCGCCCTCTTGCGGTTTAGTGTGAAAATAACATGTGATATGATATAATAATGTGTTAATAATTTCACACATAAGTCGCTCTGGAGTATAAGTCGCACCAAACGATGAAAAAAAACTGCGACTTATAGTCCGGAAAATACGGTAGTTTGAAAAGTTTCTAAGTAAACCCAGCAAATTACATCCAGTCATTGACTTGCAGCGTTCACTCCTCCTGGACCAGCAGGGGGCAACAGTAGACAACCACTGGCATGAAGTTTTGACTTTTTTCCCTGCAGCTCAGAGAATAGACTTTAAAACACTGATGTTAGCTTATAAATCACGGAACGGCTCATCAGCACAATACATTATAGATCTGCAGTTGTATTAACCTTCCAGACCTCTCAGATCTTCTGATTCTGGACTGGTTTGCATCTCCAGAACCAGATGCTTTTGAAGCATAATCAATTAAGAACTTAATGATAACACTTGGTTAAATGTAATGTTTTGATTGTTGATTCTATGTTGCATGAGTTTGTATTTTTATTATGTATAGCACTTTGAAATGCCTTGTTGCTGAAATGTGCTATACAAATAAAATTTGATTGATTAGAATTAATCTCTTAAAATGGATAAATGGAAACATATATTTACTGACAAGACATTTAAGAACTGCGTACAATTAAAATAAACAAAAATATCCAGGCGAAGATTTTAAATTTAGGACATAAAAGGTTAAATAATATAGAATGGCATTGGAACAAGATAGGTTGTGTAGACACAATAAACCTTCCTTTCTCATAAACTGTTTTGTGTTTTAGTGGAAAGAAGCCCTTGAGTCCATCAGCGTTTAATTACAGAGTAAGGATTGTCAAGGATGAAAACGGCGAACCTTTCACGGTCAAAGCCAGTCAAATCAGGTAAGAGTCTAATCTCATAACTTGTTTTTGTAAACTAATTGAAGATGCTTACTCTGAGAATTCCAGAAGGGATACATTTCCAAATCCAGCCTGTTCCATAACAAAGGATCAAACATGATGTACACCAATCAGCCTTCTACCTCATAAATGTCTCAACATGCCTGAGGAAAGGCAGTTCCCTTTTAAGTAGCAGAGTTTTATTTGACCTGTTTATTTTACTTAAAGGGTTATCTTTGACTTTTTGAAGTAATGTTCTGTAAAATTAGAATTAGCTTCAAGCAATCAGATTTTAGATAACTTTAGCAACTGAAAAAACTCAAACTGAACATGTTTATTAGTGAGTCATAATGTTATGATGGTGGAAAGCAAGGATCTCTTTGGATGCTGTTTTGTTCAGCTGAACAGCGTCCACATTTCTGTTTGGAGTTACCATGGTTTAGCTGGTTAATCTGGAGGAGCAGAGTTTGTGGAATAATTTTCAAACTGATCTCTGGGAGATTTTTTTGCACAAATCTTAAGCATAATCATTAGTTCTGAGCAGTGGTGGTTAAACTGCCTCACTTGCTTGCAGTACAGCTCTACAGAGCTGTGCTTACGAGCTGAAATTGGATATTGGAAGCAGACAGAAGGTTGCAGGAGACCGGCTCTGGAGGACTGGAGTTTGAGACCACTGGTTCTGATTCTAAACTAGCTGTTACTCGGTTTGTTGTTTTTCTCAGTCGAAAGAAGACGATCCTATCCAGAGAGAGACTGAAACTCCTCTTCAAGCAGCATTGTGAGCCTCAGAGGGGATGTATTGTTCTAAAGGTAGGAGCTCCATTAGTGTTACCTGCTCTGCAGGAAATGATCCTGTTAACTCACAGCGGTGTCTGTTTGTTTTTTAGCCTTCTACAGTGAAGAAGTACAGGCTGTCTGAACAGACCTTCTCTCAGTTCTTCCCTGATGATCCCCCCATTTTCCCCTTCAGCCTCCACTCTAATGGCTCCCCTGAACAGGTATGTGGACCACGCAGGATGATGAGAGGCAATTCTAATTTCTAATAATAATGAGACCTCAAGGAAATCTGGAACTCTTATTGGCAAGACAAAGCTGAATATTATGTCTATCTTTTCTTGTTGGTCAATTCTTTCTAATTTAGCAGTTATTACTGCTTGATAAAACACTAGCTCTTTTTCAGACATTGTTTCTGTGTTCATGCTGAACATGAGGCTATCAAGTCTTGGTTTAATCTTCCCTGTTCGGAGCTTGCATCAACATGCCCTGACTTACGGCTTTAACGGTTTACATCTGATGCTAAAATCTGGGTCAGATGATCACATCTGTTATCTTGCTCTCCAGGCAAGTAATGTCAGCAAGAACTTCAGAACGTTGGCTAATGTTTCTATAAAATCATAAATGCATTTAATTACCAGAACTATATTAGGTGCACATTACTATGGCTGGGATTCAGTCTCGTCAAATGTTTTGGTGTTTAACATTAAGGCTAGTAATGAGGTCTAAGAGAAGTATTCATGATATGTGATTTCTTAAAGCTCAGGATTTTATGCAATGAAAGACCAACACACAGACCCATTTAATAAAATAGAATGTTATTGAAAAGTCAATTTGTCAGGAACTTTACCAGTAAGTGAAACACGTTGCATATATATATATATATATATATATATATATATATATATATATATATAGCTTCTGTTAAAGGGTTAGTATTATCTAAATTCAACTTGTTTGAGCTTTGCATAATGATTCTGTCATGCATGTCATTTAATCTCCATGGCACCATTTAGCTATGCAAACGCCTGGTGGACCTAGCACCGCCTTCGAGTTTCTAAACACCCAGAGCAGCTCCGCCCCATGATTCCCCCACTCAGCTCCTTCAGACTAGCCAGCAGAAATTAGCAAACATCTGCTGAGTTCATAACGAGCTACTTCCAAAACTGTCGTTAAGGGCTAATAGAGCCATGTTGTGACGACTTACTGAAGGAGGAGTTTCAGAAAGAGCAGGAGTTTTTAAAGAGACAGAGGCCCAATTTCAGGTTGTTAAATTACAAAGTAATTTAATTGAAGTCATATTTGGTATAATAACTGAAGGTAACATAGTTACTTGATTGTTCTCCAGCCCCATTTTATAAACACATATTTCCCCTTTAATTATAATTTTCTGCTTGCAGCTAATGAAAATATGACATTTAAAATTTGAATATTACATCAGACCAATAACAAGAATGCACAAGAATGCATACAAGAATGCAAATCAAATTTCTGTCTCAGTTCTACAAATTAGCATCGGAGAACCCCCTTCAGACCGACACCTCCGAGAGGAGGTAAAAAAAATATGCTCAATACCTACTGAAAGTTTATTTTGAAAAGGTAAATTTAATCGGTCAAATGAGCTTCTTCAGAAAGCAAAATCTAATTTATTGAAGACTGCATGCAGTTCATAGTTATGACCAGCAGACGATAATGAACTCTTCTGCTCACATAACCAAAGGTCTGAGTAAGTGGGCTATAACTGTTTAACACCTGTTGACAAGAACTTTTCAAAGTCCAAAACAAAAAGCTTGAGATTATCTAAACTTTGTTATTCATCAGAAAAAAAGCTGATGGAGGATATTTTGCCATTCATTCAGTCCGAAATGTTAAGGTGGAATATTTCCAGTCTATTTAAGGCCTTATTGAGTGAACTTGCTTTCCAGGCGTCGTCAATAAATGTGCTGGAGGAGAAGCTGATGCTGCTGCAGAGGCGGGAAGAGATGGCTGCTGCAGGCTATGAGAAGGCCCGGCTGAAGAGGGAGAAGGAGGAGGCGCAGAAGGCCAGAAGGAGGGAGCGAGAGGGCAAGGACAGGCTGAGAGAGGAGCAGAGACAAAGGTTTGAGGAGGAGAAGCAGAGGAAGAGGGAAGAAAGGGAGCGCAGGAAACTGGAGAAAGACAGAGTGAGTAACTGGAAACATCAGATACTTTTCCAGTTTGTGTGGAAAACTTTGATCCGCAATTTTACCAACTGATTGACAGGAACGAGAGAAGCTGAAGGAAGAGAAGAAGAAATATGCTCAGCGACTGAAGCTGTGGAACAAACCCAGAGAGGACATGGAGTGTGAAGACTTAAAGGTCAGTGAATGCAGCAGCTTCAGAGTGGAGGTTAGGCCAACAGATATTAGCCAACATGCTCATTGAACTACTTTTAAATGTAGAAATATCAGCCAATCAAAGACAAAAAACAATCAGATGTATGGTTGTTCTTCACTTCACTTAAGAAAAATGTAATTTAAATATTAATACTTTCATTTCTAGCACAGAAGGAAAATATTAAATTAGTAGGCAGACCTTTGCCTACTAATTTAGGCAACGGTCTGATAATACAAATTTGATCAGCTCTGTTAATACAAAATATGTTAAAAGCATTCCTCTGTTTTTCAACGAGAGTATAAATGGATACCAAAAAATTGAAAACTATCTGTGAAGTTTAGTGATACAAATGGTACCTACTTTATGTAACTGATGTCCTAAACAAACATATTACAAATTGGAATGTCTTTAAAGAGAAATGAATGCTGTGCCATGCAGTCACAGTTTTAAAAAATAGTTCATATCATCACTTTTACTATCACAATAGTACCACAAAATATAATGATGAAACTTCAAGTCCATATCATACACTCATGTTTTCAGAGTCACTTTTTATAATCTGTCTTTTTGAGTCAAACACATTCATCTAGGCAGTTGAACATAATAAAAACTAAAAATAAAATTGTAATCCAAACCCTCACCTTTGAGTAAGGGACATGGAAGTTGAAGAAAGGCTTAATTTCCTGAATTCCCTTTATACAAATGTAGAATATCTGTTTGTTCTAACAGGAGTTACCCAGCCCAATGCCGGTGAGAACCCGTCTTCCTTCCGAGCTTTTTGGAGAAGCTCTGATGGTGCTAGAGTTCCTGCGAGCTTTTGGTGAGGCCTTTGACCTGAAAGATGAGTTCCCTGAGGGAATTACTCTGGGTGAGTATTTGTAAGTATTGCTCTGGAAATGTTTATGAATTCAAACCTACACATGCAGGTTGTTCCATTTTGGAATGATGTTTTTTAGTCTCACAATCATCTTTTTTAATTTGTTTATATGTAAAAGCCTTAAAGGGTGCACTTTTCTTTTCATTATTGCTATACATTATACTGCCTGAGTATTGAGCGCCCAATGGGGTTTTTAGTGTTTTGCATTAATACCAAAAATAATTTCTTTCATGAAATGGAGTTTTGATCCAAAGCTGTAAGTGTTTATTTCCAGATAAAGGGGTCTGTCTAAGCAGATTTTTGTCCTCCCACAGAGGTTCTGGAAGAGGCTCTGGTCGGCACTGACCCAGAAGGTCCTTTGTGTGAGCTGCTTTTCTTCTTCCTGACGGCCATCTTTCAGGCTCTGGATGAGGAGCAGGAGGAGGTGGCCAAAGATCAGGCTGAGGGTGGGACACATATTGATCAGTCCACCATGACTCTTACATTAGTACCGGTTCTTGATGCCATCCTTTCTTGTGTTTTGTTTTAAATTAAAGGGGTCCTGTTATGCAAAATTCATAATAGGTCTCCTTTGCATGTTTTTGTGTTGTCATTTGGATGTCTATTGCTTTTTAAAAAAAAATGCTTTAACCAATCACCAAGCTGGTTTTTGGCAATAATATAATGTTTAATTTATAATTTATGTCTGGAAAGAAAGCAGTTTAAGAAATTTTCATAATGTAACAACACAATGTCTGGAATGCTCTGCTGCTCACCTGGCAACCCCAGCGAAGTGCAGCCTGTCACTTAGCAACCCAAACTGAGCTCTGGCCCATTTGGTCAGCTGGTTTTTCCACTGTATTCGCAAGTGTTTTGTTGTGCATTTACCATCCAGAAACCACTTGCTGCATTCTTGTTGGTTGTTAAGGAGGTTCCACTACTGCTTTTCAAAGATGTACGGTTGTATAATTGCGCATCTGTTTGCAACCGTTTTTTCATGTGAATGTAAACTTTGATATGGGGGCGTTTGATTGTCTGACACCAGCTTATTAGGCCCGAGCAGCGAAGCTCTGGCGAAGCCCTATTGAATTTGCAGGATTTCTTATTATTATTATTTTTTTTATTATTGACAAAATCCAGTGCAATATTTGGTGGACGTGGCCTAATTCCTCCACAGCGCCCCCTGGAATATTTTAAAAAATCTGCCAATTCTTTGACCCCCTGTGGCTGGATGCTGCCAGCACACCTGATGTTTCTCTGCTTCCTCCCTGCAGACCTGTGGGAGGCTTTGGATGACGACTCTGATCCCACTCAGTCGGCTCTGACTGCTGTCGCCTCATTGGCTGCAGCCTGGCCTCAGCTGCATCAGGGCTCAGGGCTCAAACAGCTGGACCTGGACAGCTGCACGCTCTCCGAAATCCTGCGCCTCTACATCCTAGCCTCCAGCGCCGATTGTAACCACAGCAACGCAAAGTTCCGCTACCAGAAACAAGGTGGTTTCACGGTCATGGACGACCCATGCGTGGAGCTGCGATTGTCTGACCCAGCGCTGCTGAAGAGGTTGTCCTGCACTCCAGTGTATGACCTCACACCAGGTCAGTAACTTGGCAGCAAGTCTTTAGGCAGGATAGATGAGATGATTTCACAGGGAGCAAGATCAGTAAAGACGAAACTGCTCTTACATTCAGATAGAATATACAACACAGACAGACTGAAAAAAAAGTCTTTGCCTCTGAAAATCTGACGCTTGTTGCAAATTATCACTGATGCTAACGAGGAGTTGTTCCACTCTCCTCTGTTTATATGTGTCAATATTAAACACGCCTTAAGTCGGTTTTTATTAATGGCAGTAATTAGTTCCTTATAAACTAGTCATCCCTTTATGTTCCTTGCAGTAATCAGTCCACCCTTCAGTTTATAGAGATAATTCAAAGTGAATTTCAAAAAAATCTAAGAAAATGGATTATATTTTTGTTTGCAGCGGAAAAACTGAAGATCCTTCATTCTCTGGTGGGAAAGCTGTTGACTTTGGCTTCCAGCAGAGATCTAGTAGAGGACTGTGTGGATGAACAAAAGGCAGCCAGACAAGAGCTGAGAGAGATCAGAGCAGAACAACACCGCCGAAAGAGGGAGGAGATCGCTCTAAGGTAGGGAACACACAGCCTGGTTGTTAGTATCAGTTGATCTCTGACCTCTGCTTTATAACACTAAAGTCCTAAATCAAGACGTTTCACTCTGGGTTTAACGTTTTAAGAAAAGGGTACATTGATGTTTTGTATTTTTTGCTTTTCATGTTTTAAGTTTTCCGTCTTATGTGCTTGACATTTTTGTTTTTAGGGCTCGTGTTCGAAAAGAGGAAAAGTTGAGGGAGCAGGAGCTGAGACTGAGGGAGAAAAAGGAGCGACTGAAGGAAAGACTGCAAGCTAATGGGTATGGAAGGAAGTCTTCACCTAGAATGAGGAAGCTGCATTGCTTCTCTGCACAATCCTCACAGAGCTGCTTCATATCCTTCTTGTTGGATAAGCATTCCCTTCTCTTTGTGTGTGGATTTTCTGTCTGCTTCTGTGGAAATGTTTTTAAAACTGGATGTGTTTGCAGAATGCAGCATGTCACCTTTTTACCTAATTATATTAAAGTAAACACTGAAAACTGCTTCTGGGAATAACACTCAATGCTTTCAGCTGGCTGGGAATTGAATAACTTCTAGAGAAGGGCTTGTAGCATTAAAGCTCTAAACGGTGGATGTGAATTGTATTCTGAAGTCCTGTTTCCTCTGTCCTCAGTGAGACGGCTGCTGAGGCTGAGGGAGAACAGCACGATAAGAACGCTAAAGAAAATGGTCCGTCCAGCACCCTGAAAACAGGTAACATCTGATCCCAAGCAGGTCACTTTGAGTCAACATACTGCACTAATTGGTAGAGGTTTTCAGCTCAAGCAAACAGGACAACAATTATTATTATTAAAGACCGAAAGCTGAAAAGATATCATTTGATTTGTCCCAAGATGAAATATGTGTTCATTTAGTTTGTCCTGTTGTTCTCCAGGTAAAGGGAGCCAAGGTGAAGACGGGCAACAGCAGCAAATGCTTTCTGATTCCAAATCCTGCGGCCTTTCCTTCAACCTGAGCCCAGAGGAGCTGGAGAAAGAGCAGGAAAAGGTCACATGGTCTTTCTTTTTTTAAGGAGAAATAACGAGCATGACAGTGATATGACGGAGGCTGCCACTAACTGCGTTTCCATTTACCTTAAACCTTAGCCAAGTGGACGTTATGAAAATAAATACACTTATTGGAAACACAGCAATTTTGAGAGAACTTGTGTTTCTTGATAAAATGTTTTTCCATAGGTTGGGGGGATTTTTTTTCCTACTGCATCTAAATTAGTGCATTTTGCAAAACTGCAATGGAGACACTTTTCACATCACGAGTCACGTGATCAACAACCGCAGTACTGGCAGAAAAGACGAAGAAGACGACAGGAAGTGGCTAAGTTTTTAATGACTTAGTGTGTCTTTTAAGGACCTAATCATACACGAATAAGTTTCACATGAACTAAATTATTTACAAAATTTAGTTCTCTCGACATTATTTGAATATCAACAAAGTTTTACGCACACATGTAATGGAAAATCTGCTAGTGTGTATGTTGTGCTTATGAGGTCTGTGTCTTCCTGGCAGGTTCAAGAGTTGCTACAGCGAATCCAGAAGGCGGCCGCCTGCACCTGCCTGCTTCCTCTGGGTAAAGACCGGATGTTCCGCAGGTACTGGCTCATTCCCTCAGCCTGTGCTCTGTTTGTGGAAGAGGACTTCTTTGGCCTGACGGAGGACATGCTGCTGCCATGCCCCAAACCGTCTGAAGACACTGCAGCTAATATGGAGGACACAAAAGCTGAGACTGAACAACCTGGAGAAAAGTGAGTGTTCATCAAAGATCTCTGAGAGCTTAAAGCTTAAAGAGCTTCCTAATTGTGATTTCTGCTTTCATAACCTAACAGTTCTGGTTCCAGCCTCAGTGCACATGGAGTACCAGTGAACCGTCCCAACCAGTGGTACTTCTACAGCTCCATAGAGGAGGTGGATCAGCTGATCGAGGCTCTAAACCCTCGAGGTCACAGAGAGAGCAGCCTGCGGGAGGCGCTGCTGCAGGACAGAGACAAGCTCCAGCTGCTGCTGGAGAGCTGTGACCAGAGCAAATACAGGCTCCTCACCACGCAGCCAGACAACAGTGAGTTGACCTTTCTGTCCACATATGATGAGACTAGCTATATAAATCAGCACTGTTATCTCTAGGGAAGCACTGATCCACTTTTTCACTACCGATACCAATATTGGCCGATACCGATCCGATACAGAAAAGCATTGCTGAATTGACTTAGGCAAGACAAATGTATTTGCATAGCACTATCATGTACAATACAATTCAAAGTGCTTTATGGAAAAATGCAACGATTAAAAACAGGCACAAATTAAAAAAGGTAAAACAAATGGAATACAAGGAAAAAATTGACTAATTAAATTAGAAGTAAAAAAATATTTTCATAAAATACTTTCCGCTGCAATTTGCATGGCTATGAAGAACTTTTTTAAAACGCAGACATAAATGTACTGAATTATAAATTCATTGCCAACTCTGCATCAGCACAGCTCACTGAAACACACCGTCAGTTTCACCAGCTGGTAAAACACGTAAAAACAACTTTCAGACAAAAACAATAGGATGACTATTTTGGTCAAACATGTAAAAATAAACTTTTGCAAACCATATTTCAGATGGAACATAAAGTGCAATTAGGAATTCTAAAATAATGTACAATGAATAATAAAACATGACGTCGCTCAAAGCCTAGAATTAGACTGAATAGATCTGCCCTATGGATTGGGAACATTGTCACTGATAACCAATCCACAATTTTCTTTTAATATCGTCACACATTAAAATCTGACTGGTGCCTCCAGTTATCTCTGAGACAGCAGCTGTTTGTGTGTCCAGGTGAAGCGGAGCGCTCACCCTGCTCTGCACCAGCTGAGTCCCGGATGGAGCTCAGGTTAAGAGACCTGCTACTGGACCTGGAGGACCGCATTCACCAGGGGTCCCTGGGGACCCTGAAAGTAGGCTCAGCTGCTTACAATGACAAATGACCCGTAGCCTCTAAGAGATTCCGTGCTCAGCTTTCATTTTGGTGTTGCTAAGGTGATGGACAGACATGTTTGGCGCTCTGCGCTGGAAGAGGGAAACTATGAGCTTCTTGCGTCTGAGAGCAAAGAAAACGGCGTGATAAACGGACAGGTGGAGCCCATGGAGGTGGACTCTGGCCACATAAAAACCAGAGACAGAGGCAGTGACAGGTAGTCTGTGCACTCAGCATGGCTTGCTGCACGCTTATGTGATGGTCTGACCTCATGGGAGGTGTGTGTATGTGTGTCAGGCTGCAGGAGCTGAAGTCCGAACCCACTGGGAGGACCAGCGGCAGTGAGACTCCTCAGGTGATCAGCAGCTCGGTTCGAGTTCTAGCTCAGGCCCTTGGTCATATTGAGCAAGGGATCGAGAGACGCTTCCTCAAACCTCCACTGGGTGAGTCTGCAAGCCTTGTTCGGTGGTCATATGCTGAGTTCTGCAGTTTCCAAACACACAGAGCAGCCCTCCCCCACATCTCCACAACTCAACTCCTTCAAACTAGTTAGCAACAGTTGGCAAACATATGGTGGCACTGTGTATCAGCTGAGCACATTATAGGAGCTACTTATCAATAAAGTACATTCTATTCTAATGGTTTAGAATAGAATATATGTTGTGATGACTTCTTGGAGGCGGAGTTTCAGAAAGAGCAGGAGTCTAAGGCAGCAGAGGCTCTATTTCAAGGCATTAAATTCTTGAATTTCCCCCTGGGGATTAATAAAGTATCTATCTAAATTACAATGTCAAATTTCCTTTTACGTTGTGTAGCATTTTTATAATCGAAGGTGACATAGTTACTTGACTATGCTGTAAAATGGCACTATGTGCCTGAAAAACACATGGTACTGCCCCTTTAAATAAAAAGTTGAACTGACCAAATATTATTACGGTGACTTTTCTCTCTGTTAAAAACTGATACAGCAAAATCCTTCAGGTTATGTGGATTGTCTTTTCAGACACTGTTTTCGCTCATCCAATTTGAATCGTTTCAATCATCTGCATTTCTCTCTGCATCTCTAACTGTAACAAACTCTGTGTGGTCGTCTGAGTGTTGCTTTCACTGTTTGTTAATGACACACTTTCAGGTGATGAAGACTCAAAAAAGGACCAGAAAGTTAAGAAGAACAAGAAGAAAGACGAAGATCAAGCATCTGATGGTAGGACTTCAACTCATTTAAAGGGATATTTCAAACAGAAACATGACGGGGTTCTGTAAAGTATGTTTCTACTTAGTGCTTGGTTAGGGCTCCTTTTGCATGAATTACTGCATCAAAAGGAGTAATTGATTTACAGCTGCCTTCAGGTCGTCTGCCTTGTTGGGTCTGGTTCATCTCATCTTCCTCTTGCCAACAGCCCACAAATTTTCTATGAAGGTCAGAGACTTTGCTTGCCCATCAGGACCAGGAACACCATAGTCATTGAAGCAGCTTCCAAAGCATCATGGACTGTGGAAACTTCTCTCTGGATTTTAAACCCCATTAACTGTCGTCCTCAAATCTCTTCCATGTTAGTCCATGAGGACATCAGTGTCATCATAACAGTTAGAGTTTTAAAGCAACATGGATTTTGTCCCTCTCTTCCTCCAGACTCTTAGCACCTTGATTTCCAGTTAAAATGCAAACTTTACCTTCATCTGAAAAGAGAGCTCTAGACAACTGAACAGAGGTCTGTTTCTTTACAGCTACTTCCAAGTAAGATGCTACTACTGCCTCTTGTTTCTTTGCTAGATGGCAGCAGTGACGGCGGTCGGGTCGGTAGGACGGTGCTGGACCGATGGCGGGAGTCACTTCAGGCCTGTTCAAGCTCTTCTCAGGTCACTTTCTCTAACTCAACGTCACCGTTGCCAACGTCTAGACATCCAGACTGGTTGTGTGAACACATTGGTGTTCTTTGTGTCGAATCCATTCAGGTGTTTGTTCACCTGTCCAGTCTGGAGCGGAGCGTCCTGTGGTCCCGCTCGGTCCTCAACGCCCGCTGTCGCGTCTGCAGACGCAAAGGAGACGCAGACAGCATGCTGCTGTGTGACAGCTGTGACCGAGGACACCATACCCACTGTCTGAGGCCCCGCCTCAAGGCAAGCCACCGTCATCCATGACTGACGTAGCTGTCCTTACGCCAAACATATTTATTAAGTAATGAGGGAAAATGATCCAACTCTCCTTCAGCATGTTCCAGAGGGCAGCTGGTTCTGTCCAGACTGTCGACCCAAACAGAGATCCAGCCGCCTTCCGTCCAGACAGCGCTCCTCCATAGACGAGGAGGAGGAGGAAGAGGATGAAGTGAATGGGGAAGAAGATGACTCTGAAGAGGAAGAAGAGTCGGAAGAGGAGGAAGATGATGATGAGGAGGAGGAAGATGAAGAGGAGGAGGAGGAGGTAGCTGTGAGGTGAGCATGGAACGGTTCACGTTTGTTCAGTTTTTAGAGTAGTCAACCCAAAGTAACACTTTCCACTCTGCAGTGCCAAAAAGAGCCAGGCTGCGGCTCCCAAAGGCAAACCACAGCAAACCACGCCCAAAACACAACAAACCACACCCAAAGGTCAAACCGCCACACCCAAAGGTCAACAAGCTCCACCCAAGAGCAGCACTACTTCATCAGGGAAAAACTCTTCAGCCTCCAAGTGTGTATTGTTTTTTTTGTAAAAATGCCGACTCTTGTTTACAGTTGTTTTTCGCTCAACAACATCTGTCCCCAAACAGAACCTCAGGGAAGAAAGCTTCTGCATCCTCGTCCAAAGCAAACACGACACCGAGCGATAGAGCGCCGTCTCGTTCAGGACAGCGTGCCAGCACCCGCTTGAGTAACGAGATTCCTGCCCCAAAGAGCAACGTGAAAACCTCACCTGGTCAGAGGGAGGTCAGCAAGAAGCCCTCAGCAGGTAGAGCAACAGATGACCTCAGCACATGTAAACACCAGCAGCCATAAAGGCATGGAACCAGGAAAGTTAATAAACAGCTTTTTTGAGCTTTGCATCATGTTATGTTATTCCCTCATCAAAAACATACAAGGGGTGTTCCCTTGATTTTTTTATTTTTTTTTATTTATTTATTTATTTATTTATTTACTTTTTTCATGCATGTTTGAGAAATTTTGAATCTCCCACAGCAACCACTCAGCTGTGCAAAATGTCTGAGTGGACCTAGCTCCACCTTCAAGGCGCAGCTTCTCCTCAGAGCTGCAGTTTCCAAGTTTCAGAGCTTCCGCCTCACAGAGCAGCCCTCCCCAACTCAGCTCCTTCAGACTAGCCAGCTGCAATTAGCAAACACCTGGTGGAACTGAATATTAGCTGAGTTCACTATAGGAGCTACTTCTCAAAGCAGTGCTAGTAAAAACATTGATAAAAGGTTAATAGAGGAGCCATGTTGTGATGACTTTCTGAAGACTGAGTTTCAGAAGGAGGCATTAAATTACAAAGTCCAATTTCATTTAAGTCGTATTTTATATAAATAAAATTTTTATGATAACTGAAGGCAACATGGTTACCTGATTGTGCTATAAAATGGCAATGTGTGCCTATAAAATACATAGCACTGCCCCTTTTAAGGACTAAAACTGTCAAACTATGAAGTCACACTACTGTATTATTACAGCTTTGTTTACTGTGTGGACCAGAGCAGTTCTGTGCTGTGCTCCCCAAAAACTAATGGACAGATCAACTGTGTTGAAGCTTTTCAAATTTTAGAAGTTTTTTGTTTTTAGCTGTAGATTCATGTTAGTTTTCTTATTTTAAAAAAATGTATTGAATTATTTATTTACATATTTATTTCATTATTAATATTGTATGGAATATGCTCAAGTGGTTAAATATAAAATATGCAGATTGTGCCAATTATTTTCTGTCAGAATAATTCCTTCCCAAACTAATTGTTAGTAGCAGTCCTATAAATGACCTGCAGCGTTTGTTTGTACTGACGTAGTATTGAGACTGAAGTATATTTTTGTCTGACACATGATGCAGGTGAATTATTTTTATGTTTAAACGTAAAATTTATTCACAAGTATGTTTTATTGTATTTTTAGTGCTTAATCTAGTCAAAGAGCTCAGTCTGCAGAGGATGTTGTGGTTATTGGTGTGCCACTTCCTTCCTATCTGTCTGCAGCTTTCAAATCTTTTCAAGGAAAGTCTGGAATTAAATTTCTTTCCTGATTATCTACCATAAATTTGTGGTGTACTCTTCTGAACTTACTAAGAACTTAAGAAATTAGCATTTGATGAAGTAATTTAAGTTTGTTATGAGAACTGAACAGGAACCCTGGACGTTCCACAGCGCTTCGGTGGAATTTCTGTCGCTTAGAAACACATTTCTGAGCTGTGACTAAGGGCCCAAGTACACACACACACAGAGAGAGGTGACTGGCACTGAGAGACTTTTACTAGCATGTGCCTACATTTCCGCTTAAACCAACAATGGGCTCCAAGGTCAAACTGTGTTCTTGAAATTTCCTGTTACAAACCGACAAGCAGCCTCCATGTCACTGCAACACATGATCATATGATCCATGCAGCTAATCCTTCTGAAATGTGTCCCCGTTTCCTCCCACAGAAGCTACACCTCCCAAACCATCAAAAACCGTACTCCCAGTTCTCCCAGCAACGTCTTTGTCCTCCAGCCGGCGCTCCTCTGGGAGGAATCAGGGTGTCCACGAGCTGTCAGCCTGTGAGCAGCTGACTGTGGAGCTGGTCAGGCATGAAGATAGCTGGCCTTTCATGAAGCTGGTGTCCAAGACTCAGGTATACAAACCTTCACTATGGAGGATTTTTAGCTGGCTGGGTATGGAGGCAGATAATGAGGCATTCAGCCACATATGTATCCCCAAACCTTCCCACCGCTTTCACTGAGCAACGCCTGAGTAGGATGGAGTTAGGTTCTGGGACTGCAGTGAGCCATAAGAGGCAAACTATAGTTGAAATGATTCTTCATTTACTGCTGAACAAATATGAAGTCCTGATCGGTTCTGATAAGCACTATTGTAGTTCAGTTCTGAAACCCAGACATCAGGCTTATCTGAGTGTTTCTCACTAGCTTTAGTATTCATGACAGTATGTGCTATGTGTAGCGCAGCAGAGAGAAAAGGGGATTGAGCAGTGCCACATAGAGGAGTGATTGACACCACTAAGACCCTCCTCTTGGCTCTAATTGGTTGTTTCTAGATACCCCTGGGAAAAGGAGTAGATTTTTTTTTTTCAAATTATCTGTCTCATAACTTACTGTCATGACATAGTGACGGGTTCAAACAATAATTTTTTAGTAGTTGTTCCATACTGCAGCTTTAAGTAAAGTGGCACCCTTTCAAAATGTTATTACTCATAAGCATTCTAAATTATTTCTGACATCTTTGATATATTTTTCCCCATTTATTCCAATGTTTGAAAGATAAGTATCTTTAAATTGACAGTGAAGGCTACTTTTTCCATTTTGTAAATATCTGTTAGTACCTGAGCCCATTCTTGTGCAGTTGGTTCTCTCTGTACCATCCAGTTCTTTGTATTTTTTCCAGTTGCTATAAGTGTGTCCCGAAGCTGTCCATCTATTGATTGCATAATGAATAAATTAATGGATGAATGAATATATTTTATTAATCCCCAGGGATGACATTGACATTTCAGCACAGCCTGTTTAAAGAACAGAAAACAAACATAGGACATGGGTAGACAGGTGTCTGAAGCTGCATCCCTGGGAGGTGCTGCGCTTTCATTAGACGAGAAAAATATTAAAGTAGACGAGGGGAAAAGCATAATCTATGCAAAAAAAAAAAAAAACGCTGAACATGAAAATCAACATATTGATGATCTAAAAACCCAGGCTTTTGCAGTCCACAAACAGTTTTTGAAATTTGTCGGAATATAGATGTGAAAGATATAGTTAATTTCATTGTTTACATCAACTCATTATTTTTGGAGAATATGTCATTCCCAAAAAAATATAACAGTGATAGGCAATCTGACACCACAACTTCTCCAGCATTGACTATTTCCTAGTGAGAACTTTGATGTGGAGTGATAAAATAACAGCTGTAGTGGTTCTAAGTTTCCTCCATGTTTGTGTGATTCCAGGTTCCTGACTACTATGATATCATTACGAAGCCCATCGCTCTGAGCACCATCAGAGAGAAGGTCAACAACTGTGAATATCAGACAGCAGGTGAGAAACCAAATGATGGATCATTAGACCTTGAATTTTCTTGGCTTGCAGTCAGTTCAAAAATGGTTTTGGTTTGTGATTAAAACCCAAAGTGATGTCACTGCTGTACACAATGACACAATGCTGTTTGTCTTACTCAGACAGACCAAAGGTTATTCCTTCTAAACTTTGCCAGCCAATAGAAATAGACACAGTTAAGCACAGACTCATCTAATGGCAGTTTTCCATTCTATGTTAATATATGGTTTCACTTTGCATGGGGATCATGTTCTTATTTTTCCACTGCTTCTCAAAGTAGGTGGGACCAGCTGCTGATCACAGCACATGTGAAGTTGTGTTAACCTCAGACTACAGACAGTTTAAGTACCTTTATTAAGTACTATCTAAACAATTTAGCAAGGTATGAATGTATTCAGAGCGTATCAGAAGAACTAAGTATGCTTTTTTGACTTGATATGTAAGGCTGGACAATAAATCAATAATATATATCACGGTAGACATGTAATTAATATTGATAGGTAATATGTCTGGTAGAATATTCAGTATACAGAATAATCACTGAACTTCAATCCAGATCCCCACAGCATTCTGGGGGATGTAGGCAGAGGAAAGGCTTTAGCTACTCAACCTCTCACAGCGAGCTAAGCAAGGATTGTTGGCAACTAAATCACTCAAGTTATTCAACAACCTGTTGTGTACAGTGCTGTATTTACCCCAAATGAACCTTAATTGTTCCAGATTATCAACCAGATGTTGGTATCAGAGAAAGGTAACTTGAGTACAAAAATCAGTTTTCTTATGATGATTCAGTTTAATAAAGGAAAAAAAAAAATCTGATCAATGGAGAACCTAAATACGATTACTGACTCTTTGATGGCACCATGGTATTTTGCCAAAGACAAAAAAAGCTCCTCCAACCGCTAAATAAAATATGACTCTGCTCCATTTTTGTTTGTATTTTGTGGAGAAGGAAGTTGCGCTCCTTGTCTTCTTCAGAGGTTTTCATGTTGTTTCTTTAAGTTTCTTTAATGTTGTTTCTTTAAGTTCCCCAACCTCGCCTACAGGCGAGGTGGGGGAAGGTTTTCCAAAGGGTTTGACACAGTGCAGTGTGAGCCACTCCATGTGAAAATGTAACAAATGTCGCAATTTTGATCCCCATCAGGTGGGCAAACTGTCAGCGTGTTTTCAACACCAAGAAGGTAGTTAGGTTTCTCTACACTGAACTTAATCACTTCATCTCAAATGACATCAAGCTAAACGTAAACATCATTGGTACTGAGAAAACTGCTCCAAACAGCTGTCTGTAGCATTCAGTGACCTTCATGGGAGTCTAACAGGAGACATGAGACCACTTACTGGGTGTGTAGAGGCCAACATTTACACATTCAAATAAATGTAAATCAGTCTTACACATGAGGCCCTGCTTGCTGCATAGTCAGAAATCAGTTGGAGATGCTCGTAATTGTTACATAGACTCTGTGACTACTAATATTTTACTTGCAAAATCAGACATTTATTAATGCTGTCCAGCATTGTCATGAATCACATATGCTATTTCTGTTTAGAACATTCCTAAATGCTGTAAACTAGGGGTGGGCGATATAGATTTAAAGTTTTATCACAATGTTTTGTGGTACTATTGTAATAATGAGAAAAGTGACAATAAGAGCTATTTCTTACCTATGTTTTACATAGCCACCCCTACTGTAAAAATAGGCACTCAGAGAAAGTATACTCACTATTTCAGAGTTAAGAGTTAAAACAGCACTGTGTGTGTGTTCGTGCGTGCGTGCGTGTGTAACAGCCGTATTTGTGTAGTGTCTCTTTAAGATATTCTAGCATCTCTAATGACGTCACGAGTATGCGCCACTGCTTCTCTGTAGAGAGCGTGGTAGAAACGTGCTTCAGTCGCTACATGGAAATGCTAGCTGCTTAACTTTAGTAACGTTACGGGTTGTTTGGACTCTGCTCATTTTCATGTTTGGTAATACAGCAGCTGTTTAACCGGGCTTTATAAGGTTGTTGAAGATGTTTATTAAATGACAACACTGTGGAATTCCCAGTACCAGTGTGGTTGTGAGTTTTCTGACGCTTCTTCTCCTCCCTTAAATACAACCCAAGCGTTACGCGCGTGCGTGTGGTTTAAAACAGACAGAAATGCTAATTAATGGTTTCTATTGGCAATCTTCGTAGGTCCTGTGTTCATGCAGCCATATTGGATATTAATCACATGGTTGCTCATCAGGCTCCAACTGTCTTACCTGCAATTCTCACTTCTCTGGTTATTTTGAGAACAGAACATTTAAAACTTTATGAAACACTTTTATGTTAACAGATTATAGAGTAATGAATGTTACAACTGGAACCAGCTGTAAAATAACAAAAAAACCTATTCAAACCATATGGTTACTGTTCAAATTTGATCTTTCCAATTGAGATTTCTTTCATGGTGGTGAAAAGTGTTCAGAGTTAGCAGTGGGTTAGTAGTGGCGCCTCGCACCTAGAGATGGGATTGATTGACTCGTGATGCATGGAGTTACCATGTTCTCCCTGTACACACCTAGGTTTTTGCTGGTACTCTGGCTTCCTTCCACTGCCCAAAACAAGTGGCTGATTAATTTAGCTCTCTGTATCACCCTTCTCTGTCTGTCTGTGTGTGTGGCTGACCATGGAATGTGATGATAAATGAAACAGTAATTCCTCTTTCTAACTTGGTTTCAACAATTTCCCTGTTGATTATAGGAAAAGCTAAAGACTGAAACCACTTTCATGGTTTCCTTCACTCTCTGCTGTACTGCTAACAGTGAAACAGACTCTTAGCATCATGCTACCACCACTATGTTTGACAATAACAGAGTACTCCTAATATCAAAATGTCAACATTCTTCTTGTCATGATCCAGCAGCGCAGTCTTTATGTCTTGTTTTTCTGAAACGTTTCTCCATTAGGCAGTGTTGTCTGTGGGTGTAGGTCCAAATTTCAGACATGTCTGAAGGTTTCACTTTTGGTGTGAACACTTGTCTTTGCTTGTCATTGAAGGGATCAGATGAGGAAATATCGGATTTTCCAACAAGATGATTATTACAAACACATTCAGTCGGGTTTTGGAATGAATAGAACTGACATTAAGGTTCTGGATTGGCCTTGAACATTCAAATTACTTTTTACTTAAGTTTATTGCACACGTTTGTTATTATTTGTTTTAAAAAATGATTGAAAAACATTATAAAATCCCCAAATTAATGCTGTTCATGCCCTTTATGAGTGGATCCCTTTTAATGATCGGTGATCGGTCAGAAAGCTGCAATCAGATCACCCCTCCATTCAATGCTGCTGCCATGTTTTGTTATGATACTCATGAGATGTCACAAGGCATTAAGGATAAGGAAAAGACATATCATATTAAAAGGGTCAATTTAAGGGTTTTATAAATTAATATTGGGCCATTTGAAGAAAAATCAATTCAAATTGTTAATAAATCCAGCTGTAGTATTTATTATCCCTAGATGTGCATTTGTTATTGAAGTGAACAAAGCCCATGAATGTAAATTCTGATGATTATCAAGCCTTTTCTCTCTGCAGGCGATTACATCTCCGACGTGGAGTTGATGTTCTCCAACTGTCTTCAGTACAATCCTCGCCACACTAACGAGGTGAAGGCCGGCGTGCGCCTGCAGCAGTTTTTCCACTCGGAGATCAACCGTCTGGGCCTCAGAGAGCGATGCTCCGCTCCACCTGCCAAACGCTCCCGACAGTGACCTTGCCACCGTACATCCTGCTGCTGGCTCCGGGGCCCCACACGTACAAACTGACTCTCACAAAGTATTGATGTTGTTTCCAGATTATTCCTTGGTGACCTTTAACCCTAATCAGCTGGCGGATGCAGCCGAGAGGCTTTAAGAGTTGAAATAAATGAAAGAAGGCATTCAAAACCGCGCAAATTTAAAAGTTGATGAGCAAGATGTTCCACAAAGGTGGAGTTATCTCAGTGTTTATCCCCGGTTACGTTGGCTCACCTGGTGTGTTACTTCTGTTACGTCTGCTGTGAGACGACAACGTGGTAGAAAAGCTGTGGGCTCCTTCCTGAGGCAGTTTGGTCTTCGGGGAATTTCTCTGACCGCTTCAGCAGACGTGTTGAACACACAGACTTGGTGCTGTAGGACAGTAGAGTCCCTGCTAGTTTCCTCACCTTTTGAAAAGCAAAAACCACTGAGGAACATTTGCACTGACCGGTAAGACTCGGACGAGGTTTCTTATGTTTTGCTCAGGGACAGAATCTTAGTTGCAAATGAAAACTTGTTTGTATCAAGCAGCAGATTTTCACTCTTGTTATGCCACTGGTGCTCAGAGTTCAAATGTATGGAAGTCTGGTGCTGCCAAAATCAAAATGATCAAATGTGTGAGCTGGCCTAATTGGGTATGAGAGATGGCACTGTTTGCAATCAAACAATTCTTTCATACTTCATTAGTCACTGTTAAACTAAAAACGAGTGGACATTCTTACAACCACAAAAAAAAAGAATTGTGAAAATATTTAGTACTTAACAAAAAAATCTGACAGTATTTTTTTCTGTTATTTGTGTTCCTCTCTCCCAGCATACAGAACCATGATCATATATTATCATGGTTTCCTCGATGCTCTGAGGTCAGCTATTGAAAACCATTATATATATAAATATACAGAGCCAGTTTGCAGTGTAAAAAAATTTTGTTTTTTCATACGTTAATCAAAGTTTTTTTTTATTTTGGCAGCAATGTAGCATTTTCAAGTGTACATAAAGAAAAATAAAAAGAAAGCCATACATTATGGAAAGATGTCTGTTAAAATGCCTTAAAGATCAGATCCTAAATCTTTTTCTTTTGCAAATAAATAAAAAAAATACTAATAAATGAATAAATGTCATACATTTTAAAGACATTGCGTTTGTAAAACATTTTGATTTGGCTGTTAGACTAACAGTTTGTGTTTTTTTTATGGGGCATTAACATGCAGATCCTTCTAAATGTTCAGACTTTAAAGTTTTTTTCCCCGTCTGACATTTAAAAAGTGAATTATACTAGACATATTAAAATAGTTATGTCAACCATAAGCAACTACTGATTTTTGAAGTGAGGAAACCACAATTTAATTTGTGGGGTTAGGAGAGGAGTGTCTGAATGTCAGGAAAACGTCTGTCCTCCTGGAAAGGTTGGACATGGATTTAGTTCCTGGCAGCTGACCCCGCCTCTCAGGGATTGGTGTTCTGTTATTGGCTCAGAGTTTCACATGGAACTGGGATGTTTACCAGTCTGAAGTCGTCTTAGACTCTTTTGTTTTAACACTGTATACAACTATAAGATGTGAGTGAACACCCGTGCCACTCTGCAGTCACAATCTCTTTGCAGTAATGACTGCTGCTTTAAAACAAAATTAAAGACTTAAGGTTGAGAGATGAGAGGAACACCAAGCTGACCTTACAGGCAGAAAATAAAATCTGGAAGAAGAGCGGTTCTGCTGATTACTTTAGTTTCTGCAGTTATACAGGTCTCAAAAACATGTCTGTCGATTTCCATCTTCACACAATTTAAATTTCTGTTGTTCACATTCCTCCTTAAAATTTGAGTGTAAAGTTGGGTCTCTTGCTGAGAGAGAAGGCAATTTTGTTCTAAAATTGTGAACTGTTCCTTTAAGACCTCCAGTTGCTGCAGTGGGTTTGTAGTTTTAGTAGTTTTTGTTTGTTTGCTTGTTTGGGTTTTTTTTACTACTGCACCATTTCCTGTCTTTGATGTTCTGCTACATTTACATTCCCACTCCCTGATGCTGATGGTGGTGTGTCAGCTGTGGACACTACACTGGAGCTACTGCAGCCATCTCTCTCTGCTCTGTATTTATTTAGTTGAAGCATTCATCTCACTGTCTTTATTTATGACTGCTAGTTGCCCTCAACTTCTGATGTTGTTCTGATGTAAAAAAAAAAATAAAGTGAGTTTTTACTGAAACTGCTACTCTTGAACCCTCAATGTTTAGAAGTCTTTTTGTTGAGCAGCGTTATGTATTTTCCAGACACACAGTGCCGTTTTGTAGCATAATCAAGTAAACGTTACCTTCATTTGTTATAAAAATGCTATATCCAGTACAGACCAAAAGTCTGGACACACCTTTTCATTCAAAGAGTTTTCTTTATTTTCATGACTGAAAATTGTAGATTCACACTGAAGGCATCAAAACTATGAATGAACACGTGGAATTTTATACTTAACAAAAATGTGTGAAACAACTGAAAATATGTCTTATATTCTAGGTTCTTCAAAGTAGCAACCTTTTGCTTTGATTACTGCTTCACACACTCTGCATTCTCTTGATGAGCTTCAAGAGGTAGTCAGTCACCTGAAATGGTCTTCCAACAGTCTTGAAGGAGTTCCCAGAAAAGCTTAGCACTTGTTGGCCCTTTTGCCTTCACTCTGCGGTCCAGCTCACCCCAAACCATCTCGATTGGGTTCAGGTCCGGTGACTGTGGAGGCCAGGTCATCTGGCGCAGGACCCCATCACTCTCCTTCTTGGTCAAATAGCCCTTACACAGCCTGGAGGTGTGTTTGGGGTCATTGTCCTGTTGAAAAATAAATGATGGTCCAACTAAACGCAAACCGGATGGAATAGCATGTCTCTGCAAGATGCTGTAGTAGTAGTATGCCTTCAATTTTGAATAAATCCCCAACAGTGTCACCAGCAAAGCACCATCACACCTCCTCCTCCATGCTTCACGGTGGGAACCAGGCATGTAGAGTCCATCCGTTCACCTTTTCTGCGTCGCACAAAGACACGGTGGTTGGAACCAAAGATCTCAAATTTGGACTCATCAGATCAAAGCACAGATTTCCACTGGTCTAATGTCCATTTCTTGTGTTCTTTAGCCAAAACAAGTCTCTTCTGCTTGTTGCCTGTCCTTAACAGTGGTTTCCTAGCAGCTATTCTACCATGAAGGCCTGATTCACACAGTCTCCTCTTAACAGTTGTTCTAGAGATGTGTCTGCTGCTAGAACTCTGTGTGGCATTGACCTGGTCTCCAATCTGAGCTGCTGTTAACCTGCGATTTCTGAGGCTGGTGACTCGGATGAACTTATCGTCCGCAGCAGAGGTGACTCTTGGTCTTCCTTTCCTGGGTCGGTCCTCATGCGAGCCAGTTTCTTTGTAGCGCTTGATGGTTTTTGCGACTGCACTTGGGGAAACTTTCAAAGTTTTCCCAATTTTTCGGACTGACTGACCTTCATTTCTTAAAGTAATGATGGCCACTCGTATTTCTTTACTTAGCTGCTTTTTTCTTGCCATAATACAAATTCTAACAGTCTATTCAGTAGGACTATCGGCTGTATGTCCGCCAGACTTCCGCGCAACACAACTTCTTCTTCTTGATATTTATTGGCGGTTGGCAAGAAACGTTAGGTGAGCATTACCGCCACCAACTGGTAAGGAGTGAGAACCACTTGACAGCAAAACAAAGGGGAAAAAAAGAAAGAAAAAACAACTATACCCTATTATACAACTTACTCTGTTTAAAAAAAAAAATCAAATATAACCTGGTATCCTCTGCTTCCCGAGTCCTTCTGCAGTAAATCAACAATATCAAATTTCATTTTCATTTTGCTAAGGTTTCTAATCAACTTGTCTCTCTGAATCAGATCATTCCTACAACTCAAAATAACACGTTCCACTGTCTCATCTTCCCCGCAGTCACATTTCCCTGTTTGATGTTTCCCTATCAACAATAGTGATCTATTCAATCCAGTGTGTCTGATTCTAAGTCGTGAAATAATTATCTCTTCTCTCCTGTTTCTTTCTGTTCTTCTCATTTGTCCAATTCTCTTTTTGATCTTATAAAACCACCTTCCTTTCTTTTCTTCTACCCATAATTTTTGCCACTTCTCTTTTGTTTTCTGTTTAATTACACCCTTTATTTATGTTATACTAAAACTAACATTAATATCTATCCTTACCTGATTGGTTCTCTCCTTAGCCCTCCTGTCTGCCATTTCATTCCCCTTAATCCCGTGATGTGCTGGAACCCATACAAAATTTACTGTTAACCCATCATATTGATTCTGTAAAGTGTTTGTTGTATTTCAATTAATATATCTGGTCTACTTTCTGATTGATTATTTTGCAAACTGACTAAAGAAGAACTAGAATCTGAGCAAATGATAGATTTTAATGGTCTGACCTCTTCCACCCATTGAACTGCTAAAAGCAGAGCAAGCATTTCTCCTGTATATACCGAGACTCCATCACTAATCCTTTTCCCTACCTTAATTTGAAACTGTATTTTTTTTTATATGCACATCCCATGTCGTTCTTTCATCAAACCACATCCCAAGAAATTTTAATTGTTTAACTCTTTCCAAATCCTGACCATATAACTTTAAGTTAATTTTTTTCATCAACTCTTTTTCTTGTAAAAACATTATTTTAGATTTTTCTACAGAAAGTTTAAAACCCTGTTTTTATATGACCATTTTTCTACAGTTGAAATTGCTCCCTGAAGCTTCTTTATAATAAAGTCTAAATTTCTTCCTCTTTTCCACATCACTCCATCATCAACAAAAAGTGAAACTCCCATCCCACCCTCTACTTCTTTAAACATTTCATTAACTAACACTGAAAATAACAACAGACTTACTATACTTCCCTGTGGTGTTCCATTTTCTATATACAAACTCTCAGAATAATCCTTCCCTATCCTCACTTGTATTTCTCTTTCTTCTAGAAATTTTTTAATCCATCTAAACATATGACCATTTATTCTCATTTTAATTAATAATCCTTCCCTCCACATCATATCATATGCTCTCTCAATATCAAAAAATACTGACACAACTCTCTCTTTATTCACTTGAGCCTTTCTAATTTCATGCTCGAAACATAAAACTGGATCCATTGTATTTCTCCCGCTCCTGAAACCACTCTGATAAGACCATATAAGTCCCTTATTTTCCATATAATACATTAATCTTTCATTTATCATTCTCTCCATTATTTTACCTAAGTTGGATGTTAACACTATCGGCCGATAATTTTCTGGTTTTGGCTCATCTTTCCCTGGTTTCCAGATTGGAATCATCACTGATTCCTTCCAACTCTTTGGCAGTTCCCCTTCCTCCCATATCCGGTTATACATTTCTAATAAAATATTTTTAGAAGATTCACTTAAATTACTAACCATAACATAACAAATTTGATCTTTTCCTGGAGCTGATAACTTATATTTTTTTAAGTGCCCTATTCAGTTCTGTTATTTTAAACAACATGTTCAATGGATCATTTATTTCTCCCATTTGCTGTAATAAATCCTTGTTCTCTAAAATTGTCTTTTCTCTTCCTTTTTTCCCTTCTTCACTAATATTTTCAGAACTATGAATTTTAACAAAAGGATTTACCAACATTTTGGCCTTTTCTCTGTCAGTAACTGCTGTTATTTCTCCATCATTTAATATTGTATATCCACTCACTCTTTTAATCTCATTCATCCTCTTAATTGTTGCCCAGACCTTAGAAATATCTGTCTCCCTTCCTACTGAATTACAAAACCTCCTCCAATAATCTCTTTTTGCATTTTTAATAATTCTTCTTACTTTTGCTTGTAATTTCTTGTATTCATTCAGATTCTGAAAGTGATGATTTCTTTTTAATAATCTGAAAGCTTTATTTCATTTCTTGATAACTTCAGTACATTCTGATGTCCACCAATCTTCTTTCTCTTCCCTCGCCTTTCTTCCTTATAGCCTGATTAGCTGCTTCTAAGATAGCATTACATATATAAACATTTAGATCATCAATACTACTATTCATATCCACTTTTAACATTTCTATTTCACTACTATTTCTAAATGTTTCCCAATCTGCATACCTAAAACACCGTTTATTTATCCCTTTTATGCAATACCTCTCTATATTTATCTTTATTTCAGTCACTATAGGATAGTGATCACTTCCTATAGTTGTTTTATTGATTACTTGCCATAAACAAACACCTGCTATTGAATTTGAAACTAATGTTAAATCAATCGCTGACTCTGTATTATCTCTAAAATTAATTCTAGTTCCACTTCCATCATTTAGACATACCAAATTTTTAACATCCATTATTTCTTCTATTATATTTCCATTTTGATCATTATGATGACTCCATAATGAGCTATGCCCATTAAAGTCCCCACACCATATAACTTTACCATCTAAATATACCCCAAGTTCCTCCATTAACTCTATTGAAAGTCTTTTACATGGATTATAGAAGTTGATTATTTTTAATTTCCCATTCACTGTCCAAATTTCAATAACAATATATTCTAACTCTCTTCCTTTAGCCAATAATCTAAATTGAATTCCCTGTTTTATGAATGTTATACACCAGATCCTCCCTCTCTGTCTCTTCTTATGCTTTCATATCCTTTTATAACAAAATCAAGATTTGGTTTAAGCCAATTTTCTTGAATACATATAATATCTATATCTTCTTTAAATTTTCCAATATATCCTTTAAACTGCTGTCCATTTGCAATAAGGCTCTAGCGTTCCATTGTAAGATGATCAGTTTCTGTCTTCCTGTCCTCCTGCCTTTCCTTCTGGCCCTAGTCTCTTATTTATGTGCTCCCAAGATATATCCTTTATACCAAAAAACCTCTCTGCCCCTTTCACAATTATTTTGATTTTTTCTGTTTTGTGCTTTACTTGATCTGTACAATTAATTACATATGAAATGAACAAGCGAATCTTTTCAGCTGTTAGCAGCTTCAGTTCCACTCTGTCTTTGTTCTGGTGTTGGATTCGTCTGAACTTTCCTCATCACCTCTTTTGGCTTCACTCTTTTAGCAGCTTCTGCATAACTTATATTATTAGTGACTTTAACTTGTTCTATTTCCATTGCTTTTCTTCTGACCTCACATCCTCCATAAGTCATCCTCTGTTTCCCTCCACAGTTACAACAATTTTCCTTCCCATTTTTACATTCATCATAATTATGCTCCCCTCCACACTTTGGACATCTTTGTTTTCCCCTACATGCAGCTGTGATGTGTCCATATCTTTGACATTTATAACACCTGAGAGGAGGAGGGATATATAACCTTACAGGAAAGCACATACATCCGACTTTTACCCTTTCAGGAAGAACATTTGTTTGAAAATCCAACATCAAAGATAGACTTTCCACTCTTTCACCATCAACTGTTCTCATCAATCTTTTAATTTTGCTGACTTCACCTCCATAAATACAGCGTCTGAACTTTTCTAGATCTTCCCCCACTGGAATACCTGTGATCACCCCTCTTACTACTTTGTCCGCTCCCAAAATCTTTACCTGAGTAATATTTTTTTTAACAAATGCTCTGGGTGCTCATCACTTTGTTTTTCTGTTCTTCATTTTTCACTGTAACCAAAAGATTCCCATCTCTAAGGATCTTGGCAAATGACAGATCTCCGAACTTCTTTTTTAATTCTCTAGACAGAGCTAACGGACTGAGTTGAATATCTTCATCCTCCTTCCTAAACTTTATGATTAGTTTAGATTCCTCCCTAACGATCCTCTTACAAACTACGTTATTTTCATCCGAGCTATTTTCTTCAAGACCCCGTTTACTGCTTTGTGTCTCTTGTCAAATTATCTTCTTTTCTTTGTCTTCCTGATCCTCTACTACCACGCACTGCAGTCCATTCACCTAAATCCATCTCAACATCTCCATCATCCTCAACCTGAGACGCCATAGCAGCCCAGTCACAAACCAGTTTTATGCCAACCGCCCAAGATCAGCAATTTTTGTGTAGATTCTTCTCTGTCAACTTCCAATTCCGCTCCAATTCCCAACCAACGTGGCACAACACAACTGATGGTCCCAACTCCATTTATAAGGCAAGAAATCCCACTTATTAACCTGACAGGTCTCACCTGTGAAGTGAAAACCATTTCAGGTGACTGACTACCTCTTGAAGCTCATCAAGAGAATGCA
>CAEFZX010003676.1:0-59750 GCA_903066825.1 Alfaro cultratus
ATGTATATATATATATATATATATATATATGTGATGACAAAAATATAAGTGAATATTAATACCCTCTGACCCCCTTTCTCTAAATCCCCTTAATGACCATGAACTTCTTTTCTGACACTAGTCATGTTACTTCTGCTCTAACTGCTCACTACTTATTATTCACCATCTTTGACATTTACCAGAAGATCGACGACGTGGCTTTATCTGTTCATATTCTGCTGAGCAATTTTCTTCTCTGTGTAAAGGTTGAGTCATTGAGTAAGGTACAGTTTATTACTCAGAGGGCACCATGGAAACGGAACATTTTGTGACAAATGTGCACCTGCTCTCAGACAGCATGCCAAGGTGTGAATTATTTGCACCTGTGCCACTCCAAGCCATCTCCGACAGATGCTCGCACAGCTACGCGCTAACGTCTCTGTTTGCTCTGTAAATTGTAGCTGTGTTTAACCGCAACTCGGCATAACTTTTCCACAGATCATTGGAATGAAGAGTAGGAGAACGGATCATTCAGGCAAGCGTTTCAAAGACAGACATGTGAAGGAGTCTGATTCAGCGGCTGAGTCTAGTTCGTTTTTCGACCTCGAAGGCATAGACGATGAGACCCTCTTGATCTACAGAAGAGCTTTGCACCAAAAGGCAAGTTATGTTGTTTTGTTTTGTCACATACATACACATCACTGAGATTTTTTTTCCTTAACTCTGAGACATTCCTGGGACGGTTTGTAAAGTTCTGATGCTTGAACTGTTCATTAAAGTTTTCTTGACTAGTACTGAGGAGATAGGAAGTCAAGGGGTCACATAGATGCATCCTCCTGACCCTAACCTGGTACATGGGACAGCTGTAGTTCTCTTTAAAGTGTAACTAAACCTCCTGTGAAAGCTTAACCACACCCACAGACAAATTCTGAAAACTCCACCAAAGTGGGTGGAGTCAAGAGATGCTGATGGGCGTGGCCAAGAGTATCTGGAGCGTGGTCAGGAAGCCACAAATCTAGCAACTTTTTGACATTGGCGCTAAGACATGAAGCACAAGTTCTTCGATTCCCTTTCCTTTCATAATGTTCAAAAACCAGAAACTGCAAAGGGAACTATTTGAAAAAATGAAGGACGCTTCCACAACTACCTGACAGACAGACCACAGTTGGTGAGACCGAGTTGTTGAGCGAGTGAGAGCATGCAAGAGGTTATGAGGTTTGAAGGAAGCATTGTGTCTGAGTGTCGAACAAAAAGCTACAGTATGTACAGGGGAAACGTGGAACACTTTGTAGCATGATGTAAGAAAAAAAAACATAACTTCAGTGTAAAGAAGGACAAGGAGGAAATTCTGAAAATGATCAAAAATAAAAAAACAGAAATTAGTCAAACACTCCAGTCTTGGAGAGGAGATGGAGGTAGTGGAGCACAACAACAAATATGTGGGTGTAGATATGAACAAAGTGTGAGGTTGGAATGAGTTATGTTGTAGTCTCTTGTTTTTGGAAGCATATTTTGAAATCTTTCCAGAAAGACTTTGCACATATTTGAGAATCCTGCGGTGAAAATGCAAACTTTTTTCTAAATGGCCATCTGCTGGACTATTTGTGTCAGAGTGATTCCAAAAAAAATATCTTTCTCTTCACATCACATTCCACTTGAGCATTTGTTTTCAATGGATTTCTCTGGTACATTCTCTCAAAATTAAATTAAAATCTGAGCCACATGCTAATTAACTCTTATTACCATCCTCTCCCATGTTTTTGGTAGGCTTTTCAAATATACGATCAAAAACAGTAATTCTGAAAAACATTGCCTGTGCTGTAAACGACCATCCATTTGGAAGCGTACAGCCAACGCAGACTGAACGGACACTGCTAAGACTGTGGGCAGACAACAATTCTAAAACAATGCAGAAAATCAATGTCATCAATCACAAGTTCTGCTGTTTGCTGATTGGCCTGCCTAAAATTCTACCAGAGGAATCCACTTCAATGGGAGAAAGCCCAGAGGGAGCGGCGAAATGAGAGGAATTCCCAGTAGCCGAGCTAGTCTTAAAATAATCTTAAGATTTTCTTGATGAATTATTCAATCCCCCCCCATGTATTAAACAAAAGTCAAACAGAAGGGAAAAGTGAATGAATAATGTATGAAAAGATGCTGAAATGAAGTCTCCGTGTTGGTTTTCTGGCAGGTTTCTGTTTGGATGGAAGAACTTGTGTGCAATCTGTGTGACCTGATGGACGACATTCAGGTGGGTGACGGACAGGCCCCAAAATGCTGCGCCTGAAAGGCAGGCTGGAGGAAACGGGAAAAAGACCCAAACAATCAGATATCACTTTCGTTGACGAATCAATAAAGTTTGTTTTACTGAACACCGAGTATTTGAATATTTGCTCACGCCTTAGCGTTAATCGCTGACGAAGCAAAAGACGCGCCCCCAGTCCCTCCTCTCTGTCACCCGCGTCTCCCCTGCTGCGTGTGTGCAGCTCAGCGTGGTTGGCCTGAGAGAGTGAGGGAGGGTGAGTGAGTGAGTGAGTGAGTGAGTGAGTGAGCGGTGTGTTGTAGTTTATCCAATGCGGATTTCACAGTCACAGACTCCCTGCTCGAAAAGCCTCGGATTCTCCAGGATAGGCCGGGATCACCGCTGGAAGCCTTTTCACTTCGCTGCTTTTTTTTCTTTCTTTCTTTTTTCTTTATTATTTTATTTTTAATTTTTTACTAACAACAAAAGACCCACTGTGATCTGGAGACTCTTAAAAGCAGGACGAAGATGCGCGGAAGAGACTTGTCCCGACGCCGCTAGGCTGATCCCGGGCAGAGGGGAGAGGAGAGCTGCTCTGGTCCGTGTCTGCGGCAGGAGTTTGAGAGGAAAGCAGCGGCAGCAGAAAGGCGAGGATGCTCGGCGAGAGATGAGCGGCGGTCATGGTAAGAAGCAGAAACACACCGTGGCCCTTTAACGTGCGTATTCGTTTTCATTGTACTGCCCCCACCTATGCCGTCGCTTTACCTTTTGGCGTGCGCGTGTGTAATGCAAGAAGGCAATCAATACTTCACATGGCAAATCCTCGCATCCGCCGCATGAGGGGGCGTGTGTTGAGACGCGTTGGGGGTGAAGAGGGGGAGTTTATGCAGACCTCTGGTGGCCCCACTGCCTCCCTCAGCTCCCCCTTCATCGCCACCCGCTAAATCCACTATCATTTCAGTCCTCTACCGGTAACCACTGCTTCATCATTGCACCCCAGGCTCTACCTGCTTATTGCTTTTTCTTATGCAGGCAAGCTACTATGTAAAATAATGAAGCGTGCACCTGCTACCCCAGCACGCATGCGCACTTTCGGACAACGGGGTGACGTTAATTCCGAGAAAATGACGCACGGGACTCAAAAACTTGAACGTTTTTCTTTTCTTGTTAAGCCCATAAATGAATTAAAGCCCCACTTTGTCACTTTATCGCAGCATTCAGACTCAATTTCTGGCATGGGTCACCGTTGAAACCAGATATTTTCATACATTTAGTAAAAATACATTTCTTTTCACACTATCTGAAATCAAATGGTCAGTTAAAATCACCAAAATAATTTTTATTTGCCAAATTCCAGAAAACGTTTTAGATTTTTATTTTTTATTTTTGTAACTTTTTTTGTATGTTGTGCTTTAAGCATTTAATTTGAGCCAAAAAGGTAATTTACCTTAACATGATTTGCTTGGATTGTTTCAGTGTAATGCATATTTATTATCCTTAATGGCCCAATGACTTATTGATCTGTGTAATTGAAATAAAGGTTGGCCTATATTTCATATGTTAAACAATATTATTGAAATTGGGGATTTTATTTATTTATTTTGCTAGTGTTTTATTCTGAGACCCGTAAGGTGGGACATTTTAAAACACAAAATCTTGCTATATTTTAGTTTACCTTGTCCCTGTCTAGATAGTATACCACCAGAAAAACTATTAGTAAGAGCAAAGAAATTATATTTTCTATATAATAGTGAATTGAAAATGCCTTTTCAGTTTGTATTATTTTGATCTCCAAAGATTTTTTGCCATCAGGTCAGTGTGAATTCATTTAAAGATTTAAAAGAGTAATTTTTACTGCTTCTTGCTTCTTAAGTAGCTTTATATCTGTTTTATTAAACTGGACACATGGATGTAAAACCTGTCTCAATAGAAAAAAAAAAAAAAAACAGACTACAAAATTTAATCTATTTTTATAGACAATTATCCATGATTACAATGTGCTATAAATAATCAATATTTGGTTGAAGAAAACCCAGCCTTGAGTTGACAGAGTAGAGCTCATCCAATAGCCAAAACAGTAGACCTTTATCAAACTGCTACTAAAACAGGTAGATAACAAATCATGACTACTGCACAAGCCGTACTTCACACCCTTATGTCCGGTGTATTATAGAAAAGTATATGGAAAAATTGATGTAACTGAAAACTTGTATTTCAATAAAAAGACTAAATATATTTCAATTTTATTTGAATTGTTTCATGCTAGTGATAGACGTGTGTGAGTCAGAAAATGTTTGCTTTCCACCTAATATTGCTCTGTATGATTTATTCTGTTAATTCCCAGAATGCCTCCACAGTTTGAGCAAATGCATTATCTTACAAATGAGTCTGCTACGTCTCAGAGGCAAACATCTGGTTATTTTAGGACGCTAATCCACTTTTTTGCTTTTATGTGTTATAATCTTTCGATCACCACTTTGGCCCTGGGAGTATTTGGCACATTACGGGGTTCTGACCATTAGGTGAATTTCTCTCGTCATACTGTTTATGTGATAATGTTGAATTCCTCATCAGAGCACTGTTTACACTCTGCGTCATATTAATTCCTCAATTTGACATGTTTATTGTGATGTGAGGCTCAGATGAAGACGACCAAATCATAGTGTTTTCAAACACATTCCAGTTTTTAGCATGAGCAAGCGAGTGAGAGTGTACATAAGTGTGTGAGCCGGTCGAAGATGATTGTGCAGAAAGATGATACTGATTGCAGCTGCTGAGCATTAGTTCCCTCTTCATGCTCGTCCTTCTCTCTGTGTGCCTCTTGCACCTATACAGTCTCCTTCATGCTCGTCCCCTCAGTGTTTTGTAACAGAGCCATCTGCATCTTAGGCTCCTGGTGCTGCTGCTGCTGCTGCTGCTGCTGCTGCTGATGTTGGCTTTTCAGCCAAACGAGGCGTCCTCTGCATCCTTCTCGTGTGAGCGGTTATAGGGCAGCAGTGAACGGTTATCAGACAATTTGATTTTGTGGTTTTAAATAGGCTGGGTAATAGCACGGCTGCACAAAGTGCTCAATATGGTCTAAGGTGATTAAACTATTGGTTTATTTATAGTTTTTGTCTTTTTTTTCTGGCTTTTGCCGATAGTATTAAACTAAGACCTAATCAAATAATTATTATTTTTTTGTTTGGGGGGGGGGGGGGTGATACATGTCCTATCAGTAAAGTAAATAAAAGGCCTGAATCAATTTGGATAAGACTTTAGGAATTTTTTTTGAATTTATAATAATGTAAATATAAAGATACCAAAACGTTATGCATTAAAATTATACATTCAAGTCTTTAGTGCAGGGGTGTCCAAAGTGTGGCCCTTAAAATGATTTTGTTCGACCCCTGATACAAGTCTAGAATAGTAAACATTTGGCAAACAGAACAGAAAACAATTGAGAACCTAAAAAATTAGAAATTGTCTTTTCCATTTAAAGGGCAACAGTCCAAAGCCCTTTTTATGCTCTAGATCTCCAATGACATACCAATATCATAGAAATGTTAGTTTTTTGTTTGTATATAATGTCTGAATTTTTTATTTAGTTAATTAAAAATTCATTAAAATAAAAATCAGTTGTTTAAACTAGCCAGTTTTGGCCCACGGGGCAAAAAGTATGGACACCACTGCCTGAGAGAGTGAAATATCTGAATATTTAACCTGTCAGCAACAATGAACGATAAAGATTGTTGGATTCCTGGATCTCATTAATTTGTCAGGTTAGAAATAGCACAAAGCAAAGACCTAAATGTAATAAAAATTTTTTAGAAAACTTTCTAAGAGCATTTGTTTACTTCAAGAGTCAACAAAAAGCTTTCTCTTAGGTTCTCTCTGCTTTATTTATTTCAGTAACAGACCTACACATTGATTAGCACTTATTTTTATCGCTGTACTTTGAGAAGGCATCTCAGGACGAGTTTTACTGTATAGCACCAGGGTACTTTGAAGTGCCTTACAGGAAGAACAAATGAACAGAGGTGAAATAAAACTGAGCATTTCGGTGATAAAACTTTTGCAAATCAAAAGATGAGATGGCAGCGGAACAACCTTAGCTTTGTTTTCCTTTTTTAATTCTGCATATTGCACTCAAAGAATGGCAGCATGATGCACCGAAAACCTCCCTGGCCTATGACTAAGGCATATGCACAGCTATGACTGTTGACAACAGATTAGGTCATGTATGGGGGCACGCGTGACACACTTTGCATGCACCTAAAACAAACAAGCTGCTTATGTTCTTAGGAACATTTTAGGTGATGTTCAGTAGCACTTTTAGTTGTGTTTATATTTAGATAGATTATTTAAAAAAGGAATCAAACCACGATTCTGCTCCCTGCTGAAAATACTGAGTGGCAGAATGCAACGGTGAAGGTTCGTGGAAGAACCTTCACTTACTTGAAAATGTTCACACCACTGTTCAGATTCCAGATTTTTACGCTATTTTAAAAAAAAATGAGGGTATGAAAAATTATTTCAAAACGTTTTCCATATATAGTATGACATTTATCTTGTACAATTTATCTGAAAAGCAAATCAGAAGAAAATATGTTGCAGTAATTTTGGTTGCATGAGTCTACGCACCCTTTGATGCTTTGCTGAAACAACTTTTAAATAAAAGTTTTCTCTTTTTTTTTCCCTGTTCGGTAAAAATATTTACCCACTTTGCCTTGTGAAACCTCTTCAAGTTTTTACGCAAATTTAACAAATTTGGAGAGTTATGCCCCCAAAAAAGGGGTGAGTCCATTTGTTGAGAGAAAGATTTTATGAACATTTATGTTTTTAATACACTGGATGTAGGTGCTAAAAAGTTTTTATTTATGTATGAACTGGATTTGGAGATTTGAAAGCTATTATCAAATAAGTTGTAATGTTAAATCACATCACTAGAGGTTTTTTTATTCACTTTTAATTCCAAATTGCTATAGATTTCAGTAAAAAAGGAAGTTCTACTTACTGATTTATTCTATCAATAAATTGCTTATTTCAGACAAAAAAAAATGATTTGCAATTCTCAGCTGTTTATGAATCATCTCATAGCTTTAAGACTCTACAAGCAAAGTGAAGCATTACACTTCACTGAAGAAACATTTCAGACAGAAGCATCCTGGTGACTCATTTTAATTTAAAACATCCAAATTGAGTATTCTTGTTGTTGTTTCTTTGTATGCTTTCACAAATTTAGCTGGGAGTTTTATGCAGCTTTTTCTCCAAGGGAAACTGAGCCTTTAAAAATGTCTGGCGGCAACGCAGAAGAAACAGCTGTTTAGTCAAATCTCAGCTCGGCTACATCAAAGATTAGGGACAAAGCTCAGAGGAAAGTGGAGTCTTCATTTTAAACAGAGTAAAGTCTTTGAGAAAGGGATGAAAGATGCTCTGATTAAACGCAAGAGGTGACCTTAGGTTGTGATCCATCCAAGCGTTTCCAAAGGCTATCGGGTAAAAGATCATAAATCTTACAACGGAAGAAATAAAAAAGTCAGGTTGCCTTCAAGTCAGATTAGATTGAAACGATTGAGGTCACACTAAATCAGCCTGGGTTTACTGGGTTAATGATGCTGGCTGTAATCAGAGGGAGAGCGACAACATCATGGGAGCCCAGAGTCATCAATTCCCCTGTGTCTCCTCTCAAATAGGAGTTTAGAAAAGAAAAGTGGGTTGGGACACGTGTGTGTTTGTGAGTGTAGATTCTGGCCTGGATAAAAAATGATTTTCAATTCAAGAAGCTTCATCGGACACCTGAGAGCCAGAAACTGTGTGACCTACTTCTGTGTGACGGGGCTGCAGCTCTCCATCACCAGGCTGTGTTTATGATGCTGAGGACAAGCTCGCTCACGTTCGATGTTTAGAATTAAATGCTGCAGGCTGTCATTTAAAGTCTGCCAGCTGTTTAGACTTCCTCAGAGCGGAGGAAGGATATTATTCCTGGTGATCCTGGAAACAACCATTGACCAGTGCAGAAAAAAAAGCAATGTTTATAAGTTGATTATGCAGTCTATTTATACTTATATACTCTATATTAATTTATCTCCCTGGCTGTTTCTTACAGGAGCGCCCTGAGAGTCGTGACAGAGAAGAGGAGCCCTCCCTGGCATAGCTGCCTCTTCTCTCCTTCAAATTGCTGATCCCCTAACCTCCTTTTTTAACTTGTGGAGTATTTGTTTTTGCTTTCGTCACATTTCACCATGACAACCTCCGCCCTGCGAAGACAGGTGAAGAACATTGTGCACAACTATTCAGAAGCAGAGATCAAGGTATTTGTTGTCTCCTGACTCCTATAGTTACACCTACAGTGCTCCTGAAAAGTATCTGCCCTATTACACTTTTTTTCTTTTAACATTTTTACTTCTTTTTTTTTTTTTGTCACATTCGCTTTTGCAGAATTGTTTGAATTCATCCCCATGGGGGGAGGGGCTTGAGCATGAGTGACCTCCTTAAAGTTGCGCCACTTCGTCTCAATCAGATTCAAGTCCAGACTTTGACAAGGCCACTCGGAAATCACCATCTTATGTTTTTTGAGCCATTCATTGGTGGATTTGCTGGTTTCCTGCCACATAACCCGAGCATTCTTGCACTTATGGTCATAAAGTGATAGTCAGACATTCTCATAAAGAATTCATGGTTCTGTCTATTATTACAAGTAGTTCAGGCCTAAAAGAAGCAAAGCAGCCCCAGACCATCACACTACCACCACCATGTTTGACTTCAGTTGGGATGTTTATTTTTGGAAATGCTGTGCGACTTTTTCTCCAGATGTAATGAAACGTTCAGCCTTCCAAAATGTTCCACTTCTGTCTCACCAGTCCACAGAATTGATGGTTATTTTCTCTCAACAAATGAAATCATCATCTGAACTCTTTATTTATTTATTTTTTATTTTTTGTATTTAATCAGGTTGTGTTTGTCTAATAATTAAATTTAGTTTGATTACCTGAAACATTCAGTATTATAAGTAGAAATTTAAAACCAGAGTAAATCTGTAAAGGGGTGAATGGATTTTCACCCTACTGCATGTGAGTCAAAATATATTCTGTCTGTTACTTCGGTATATTTAAACATTTGGATTGCTTCCTGATGCTGATGCCTGAGGAGAAGGGGAACGCTCAAAGATCATGTTCTTGTCAATGTGAAGGTACGCGAGGCCACTTCCAATGATCCATGGGGCCCGTCGTCGTCTCTCATGTCAGAAATCGCTGACCTGACCTTCAACGTCGTGGCGTTCGCTGAAGTCATGGGGATGGTGTGGAAACGGCTCAACGACAGCGGCAAGAACTGGAGACACGTTTACAAGGTTTGTTTCTCTACACCCAGACAACAAGTGCTTCCAATATTTACTGTAACGTTTAATTTATGTGTTCTTTTAAGAGAACTGAAAAATAAAGCACGTCTGTGCAAATATTTCCCAAAATCTGTGTCTGAGTCCAGGCGCTGACTCTGCTGGATTACCTGCTGAAGACGGGATCGGAGAGGGTAGCCCAGCAGTGCCGGGAAAATGCATTCACCATTCAGGTACATAATTACTCTTCAGGACAATTATTATTATTTTATATTATTATTAGTAGTAGTATTAATATTGACCCTGAAGACCAATTCTTCTCCTGCTACATCTTATGCTGTACCTACTTAAAAAGAAACATAAACCAAATCATGTAAAAGTATTCATAATCCTTGAACTTCTACATATTTTTGACTGAGTCACGATCAGTCAGCACTACAACATTGGAGCCAGTTAGATCATATTGATGTGTTAGAATGGCCTAGTTAAAGTCCAGACCTAAATTCAACTGAGAATCTGTGTCAAGACTTCAAAAGATTAGATATTTAGTGATGTATTTAAAGCAGTATGATTAAATTTGAGCTATTTTTGCAGTAAATAGTGATTCTTTGAAATATACTTTTTTTTTTACATTCGCATTGCTCAGATTTTTATTTATGAACTGTGTCGTATGCACAATCGTATGCTTACAAAAATACAGAAGTTTGTGGTAGCAATGTGACAAAATGTGAAGTTCAGGGGAATAAATAATTAAGAGCTAACTTTATTTATTTTGTTACTCTAAATGTGTTTTAAGAAGCTTAATGAATCATCTAATTTCACAAACATACAAACTATTTATTAAGAGAGGCTTCTTCAGATTCACTGTAGTACAGACTTCTAGAGGAGATCTTTCCTGCCAACAGTCATCGCAATCTACAATAACTCTTTGAAGAATCTGAATTAATGAGTTACATTTTATTTCCCTTTGGGATCAATAAAGTATTTTAAAATTTAAATTCATGCAAAAAGGAGTCAAATATCGAAAGCTTATGTTGCACTGTACTACATCGTATTTTTCGGTTTCTGTTTTAAACAAGTATTTTACATACTACTTTTGTTGGCTTTATGCCATTATCATAGGCATAATCATCAAACTTATCAGAAATAAACACTAACCATAGCCAAGTGTTTAAAGACTGATTCAAAAGGTACCACCTTTTGAATCAGTGTAATATTAGCTACAATTTAACTACTGAAATAAATTCACCTTTCCATTAAATAATCATTTATTTTTTACAAGGTTATTATATATTGGTACAATACAATACAGCTTTATTTAGCATTTTGAAACATGTAGAAATCCTCCATATATTTGAAGACATGCGTTCCTATGTTTGTGAAGCGATAATTAGGTTTTCCGCTGCTTCTGCTTTAAATATACTATCGATACCTTAATGGATAAAAAGCCAACCCGTTCTTCCACATTACTCGAAAGTAAAACAAACCAAAAAAAAGTCCAAGCTGAAACGTTAGTAAAACTGTGTCTTTGTGTCTGGGTTTCAGACCCTGCGTGACTTCCAGTATGTGGATCGTGACGGCAGAGACCAGGGGGCGAACGTCAGAGAAAAAGCTCGACAGCTGGTGTGTCTGCTGAAGGACGAGGACCGACTGCGCCAGGAGAGGAGTCAGGCGCTGAAGACCAAGGAGCGAATGGCTGGGGGAGGCACGGGAGGGGGCAGTGGGGGTGGCAGCAGTGGGGGCGGCGGCGGCGGCGGCGGGGGCGGCGGCAGCGGCGGCGTGTACGGAGGTATTCCTCCATCATATCACCCCGGCAGACGTACAAGTCAGCCCAGCATGGCTGTGCTGTACGGGGAGGAATTCAGCCGCTCCAGAGGCTCGCCGTGCTCCTTCAACTGTGAGTTTGACTTTAAACTCATCTGGACCACTGAACTTTTTTTGTCTTCTGCTTTAGTCATTTGTAAAACGTATTATTTAGACTTCTACCATTTCCAATTAAGCATTTTTCTAACCATGGCCAGGAGCTCTTCAGTCAGATTTCTTTTCTTTACATTTTGTTTCTAAGTATAGCTCCACATTTTGTGAAGGAATTTTTAAGTGTTTCATAATTAGTTGCTTTTTAACAACATATTTGCAGCCTTTCCTTCAAAACCCTTCCTCCTTCTATTGTCACGATCACAAAATATTCAAACGATCTACTTACCCCCTCTGCTCCGTGCCATTGTGCATCTGTTCCTCACTCTGCCTGAACATGTCTGTTCCCTCTGCAGCCTCGGCCTCGTCTCCCCGCGCCGCTTCAGACCTGGAGCAGGCCCGGCCACAGACCAGCGGGGAGGAGGAGCTGCAGCTCCAGCTGGCATTAGCTATGAGCAGAGAGGAGAGTCAGAAGGTAAGATGACAGCGAGGCTAAGAGAAATGGACCTCACTGTCTCACGCTGTATACATCACCGTGGCTCCTGGCAGACCCCTGTGTTGGAGAAAAGAGTCTCTGTGTCACACCATCAGTATTGTCTAAATAAGTACAACCCAGTTTCCTGAGAAGTTTGTAGCTGAACCGCGAACTTGAAGATGGTGGAGCTCACCCTGGCGTCATTCAGCAGCTCTCAACGAAAGACGTACCGTAGGTGTGAGTGATGGAATCAGTTTAGCTGCAGCAGTTTTAGTGGGGGCTCAAGTTTGATAATGTCTCCCATCTTTAAGTTTGACAATTTTGCCTGCGGCTTTGCGTCATATGTTAAATAATGGATATTAGAAAGAGGCTTTTGCTCCTCTGTTTTATTGCTTAGGGGAAGGAAACACACATTTATCTGAGGAAGCTGCAGCTACAGTCCTCTTCCTCCCTATTTTTTCCCACACCATCACAGTGATTAGGACAGACAAAATCACAGCACAGACATTTAAGGTTAGTTTTGTACCTTTTTTCAGGAGGAGGTGTTGCTGACATTAAGGATTAAGTTATTTTCAGGCTTTTAACTCATCTTTCAACAGTTTTTGGCACAACTAACTTTGAGTGGTCCTTATCCAGAGAGGGACAAAGATTTTGTTGTTCATCTTTACCAGCAGTACCTTGTAGTGTGTAGGGCTCTTTAGAGGACCCTCCCTACCCCTCTAGTACTAGAGCCACATGAGTCTTTGATGTCTTAATGGTCTTCATTAATGGAAATGTTACAAATGGTTTTAATACTCGTCCACAACATAAGCCCTTCCTTCCCCCTGTTACCATAGTGATGGATGATGAAGACACACAACTGCAGATTGCTTCAAGCTTTTGTCAAAAGGAGCAAGAGAAGGTACAAACACAGATAGAAATCTGTCTCCTAACTGCCTGAAAAAAATCTTTATTAACCTTTCAGTGTCGTTTCATATATTCCTCAAATGACACTTTCATGCAGCTTACTGATGAACTCAATTCTACTATTCTCTTTTTTTCTTCCTTAACCATCTTTGTATTTTAGGACTTTCTGCCGTGTAGAATCATGCTTCCTTTAATGGAATATGAAATCAGTGTTTTTTACATATACTGTATATACACCCAATGTAACCTCTAGGATAATTTTCCCCACTGCTTTGCTCTAAATCACCTCTTTGTAAACCAGCACAAAAGTCTCCGGTTTGCATTCATTCTGCCAGACGAATCCAAAGTGGTGTTTTGCTAACGGCGGTGTGCATTCGTGGGTTTGTTGCATTCATGATGTCACGATGCCGCCCCTGCAGGAGCAGCGCTGTCGCCAAGGAGACGACTCCCTGTTACAGAAGGCCCTGGACGAGAGCAGGAGAGAGAGCCAGTCAGAGACGCACGAGGTTAGTTTGAAAATTCGTGCGTATGAGCCGGACGGCTCGTGTGTGTGTGTGTGTGGTAAATGCAAATTTGTATAGAAAGGTGGGTGAGAGCGTTTGTAGGTGGCAGCTGGCAGGCATTTTGAGAATGAAGCAGAGTTTTTCAGCTTGTATTTTGGAGATATGGAGGAGAAGCGAGACCGGAAAATGGACAAACGTTGACAGTGGGTTTTAAGAGAGGAAGAGCTGAGGGCTTTGAGAGGAGAACGGAGGGCTTGCTACAGGATGAGTCCCGTTTCACCTCGCTGCTAAATGTCACATTACCCTAAGAGTCCTAATCTGGTTCTACATCTCTCTCGCATATCTCTGTCAAAAAGCCAATCAGACTCACTGACTGTGTTATGTAAATGTCCTCAGGGCGTGCAATTGGCTACACCATGTTCGCATTACTCTTATCATAGAGAGACAGGTGCTTTCAGCTGCGTCAGTGAAACACCATGGAAAGTGGGTGTAATGGGTCTCCAGCTGAAAAACTCTACAGCATGCTCACATTATCAGGCACACACACAAAAAAAACCCTAAAAAAAACCCAAAGGCCGTCATATCAGGAAAAACAAAACCACTTTCTGTTCATTCTGTTAATTATGACCTTATTTCATTCCCTCACTATTCCATGAAGGTCATTTTCAGCGTTTTGGCCTTATTTTGTCGTGTGCTGATGATACAACATGGTGTTTTTGAGGATTGCCGAAAGCAAAAAATTATGGCACGAGTTTGAATTTATTGTGAATTTTTGTCAGTACACACAATCAAAACTATACACACATGCTCAAACACACATAAGCTATGAAACTGATTGATGAACGACCAACAATATCATCTGGCGTGGACACAAGCCATTTCCCTATGCAATCTGAAATAAGCTGAAAGACTGGGAGGATTCTTTTTCTGTCAGTGTTCAAAAACTCTTCTTCTGAATATTAGTAAACAGTGTGAATTGCATGAGAAAGTCGTCTGTCATAAATGTTTTCCTTGTAGTCTACCATGTTGGAACTGGTGGACATATTTGGATCCTCGTCTGAGCCACAGCCTCCCTCCAGCGACCCTTGGACATCACCTCAGCCTACCTGTAACATCTCCTCCAACCCCTGGGACTCTGTAGGTGGGTGGCACATGACAGGAACAGCCACATGTAGGCCAGCATGATGAAACTATATATATATATTTTATTTTATTTTTTTTATTTTTATTTATTTATTTTTTTTGCCACACTCAGAGAAGATCATGTCTGTCTTCACAGCAGTTCAGTCCAGCACTCCTGTGATTAATAGCTCCTGGGTGGCTCCGTCCTCCTCCTCTAACACGGCCAATCCTTGGGCTCCATGTACCAACTCACACCCGGATCCTTGGGAAGCGGCACCTGCCCTCTCCAGTCCTCTTAATAACGCGTGGGACAGCCCAACAGATGGTGGTACTTTACACTTTGTCCTTTATCAGACATTTCAAAGACACGGGAGAATGCACATACAGTTTCACAAGTATCCTTATCCGTTGAACTGTTTCACATTTCGGCACTTAATAACCACAAACCTGTGTGTTTTAGTTGGGGTTTTATGTTATAAAACCCACAGAAAGTATATTACAACTAGAAAGTGAAAGAAAAACGGTACATATGTTTTTTTTATCTTTAAGAACAATTTCAAATTGTGGCATTCATTTGTATTTTGCTGATTGAACCATTCCAACAAGTAAATGTGCTGTAATCTCAACCTTCTTTAGTAGCTGTGGCTGTCTGTTTAGGGTTGATGATGAACTGTGCCCTTGTCTCAAGTCTTGTAGGGCTAAAAAGGTTATCTTTCAAGATTTATAAAAATATGTTTTTTACTTATTTGGTAAACTGTCACTATGCACCGGACAGTATAATCTAAGACATATAATATGTGAAAAAATGTAGCTCCTCTTCCTCCTCCCTATTGTCCTGAAGTCAACTGCAGAAATGCACCACTTTCAGTCAGAAACAACCAATCAGAGCCAGGAGGAGGGTGTTAGTACTGGCAATCATGCTCGTGAACACGCTGCTCTCCTGCAAGAAACAGCCTAACATTATAGGAAAACTGTTTATCCGCCATCATTGGTGGCTATGCTGACTAGCCTGATCATTCACTGCAGGCTGTGCTACGAGGCGCTACCAAGGGGGGAGGGTGTGAGCAGTGAATAAAATCCCAAAAAGCACAAAATCTCGTCCAACATCAATGAACGTTTTGGTTGTAACTGTGAATGCGCTCTAAGGTTACTTTAAATGTGTAAACTCATAAGTACTACATTCTATCTATTCTTATTCAGTCGCTTTTCATTTTCCCCACACAGAACCCGAAGGGACTGATCCGTTCACTGAACAGGAAGAAGAAAAGCCTCAGCAGGAAGTTCCCAAAGCGTCCTCCCCAGATCCCGCCAGCCCAACAGGTGGGGAGACAAATAAACACATTTGGCTAATTTAGCTGTAACATTTTTAAAGTCAGCCGAACTCAGTCTGGAGTTTTTCTGCAGCTATTGTTCACACTCTTCTTGGAATGTATTAACGCAGTTGCAAATATGAGGGACAAAAGGAGAGTGTTGTTTTAGCATGAGCGAGAGGTGAGAAATACAGCAATGTGAACAAGTGTATGACCCTCACAGATTTCTAAGGTTTTTGCTATTTTGGTATAGTACAGTTTTTCAGATTGTCAACCTAATTTTAATATAAAAAAATAACCTTTTTTAGTTTTTTTGTTTTATAGAATAAATCCTGCATTTAATTTCCACAACAGAATAACACAAGAATCAGTGATATGTTTTTTTCCCTTCTCGTTATTGCATTGGAAACTAAGTGCTTTTTTTTATTTTTTTTTATTTTTTATTTATCGGTACATAATTTTCCACAGATATCAAGACGAAAATGTGTCAGTCCTCTTTCTGTAAATGTTTTTGTTTTTCTTTTTTTTAAGAAGCAGAAATAAAATAACTGTTCTTTAAAAATTACAACAAATCTACTGTAGTAGAGAGTTATTGAAAATTGTGTTGGCTTTCCACAAAAGGTTATGTAATATTTGTGCCTCTAAAGTAGTTTTATGTAACCAGACTGAGGGCAAAAATGACTCTCTGGTTTGTTAAGATTGCAGATCTAGTAATTTTTTTTTTTTTTCAAAATAACTTTAACATGTGAGCATAAAATCCCCATAAAATACCTAAAGTTTTATGACTACAGCATGGAAAAATGAAAAAAAGTAAGTTAGGAGACTATGAATACCCATTTACCTGTACGAACTCAAAACATTTATGAAAAATACATTATGAGGATTTTTTTGTTAAAGTTTTCTTTCTTCATTTTTTGACTGTTTTGTTCATCAACTTTCTTCACTAAAACATTGCATTTTAGCAAAAAGTCATTTTAAAAGCTCCTTTGTGCTCCTTTCCCAGATGCGGAGATGTTTGCAGATAGAAACGAGTCCGAACTGTTTCCTGAACTAGACTCCAATTCAGATCCGTTTAAACCGGACCCACCAGCGAAACACCAGGTGAACGGTCGCAAGTCGGCCAGTCCGGAGATGTTTGACCTCTCCCGTTTGGCGCCGCCTCTCAGCGCCCTGCCCGTTCGTGTGTGCCGGACTCCGGAGGCTTTCCTTGGACCCACAGGGGCCTCGCTGGTGAATTTGGAGACTCTGATTCCCCCGAAACCTCCTACGAAAATGCAGAATAACCCCTTCCTCTTAGGTATTACACTGATTCTCTGTTATTCACCCAGTTACTGCTGGCATATAGAGAATTTTATGTTTACTTTTGCCAAAATCTGTCCTCTCAGGTCTGAGTGCACCATCTCCCAACAACCCCTTCCACTGCGACCAACCGCGGCTCACCCTCAACCAGATGCGACCCTCGTCCACGTCTCCGCTGCCTCCTCACATGCTGCCCTACAGCCCGTCACTGCCCCTCCCTCTGCTCCACCAGCCGCCCGTCCTCCCCTCCTCCCTCACACAGCCTCCCTCTGGGCTCCTGGACCTCCCCTCTAACCTCCCCCAGCCCCTGCTGCCCCTCTCTCCTCGACCAGCACCTCGCGTTCAGACGCAAACGCACAACCACAACCCTTTCCTTTGAGGCCGCTGCGGCACACAACCCGTGGACTCTTAAGGGAATGATGTACGCCAGCTGCAGTAAACCTAGTGTAAAAGAGTGTGAACTGGTTTGTGGTCTGATGTCATTAACCTTCAGTGGATGTAACAGATCCATACGGTGAATCTGTGTCTGTCTAAAGACACGTCAGCTGCTATAAAACCTAAACTCACTCATTCATGCACTCAAGCGTGCCTCAGGATGCATAAACACGAATACAACAACAAACTGACAGACTGTATCTGAAAAGTCTGGGGGTTTTTTGTCCTTTCATCAACTTTTATCCTCCAAGCCCGCCCCCCTCTGACCGCACCGACAGAACGCTCCGTTTCATGAAGCAACACTCTCTGATTGTCCCCCAAGCGTCACTGGGATCTTTGCTGCTGCTTCACCGACAAAAGCATGAATGCGTTTTACTCACAAGACTGCAAGCGACGATGTTCTTCTGAGAACCGGAGATGACATACTTTTTAATCTGATGATTTGATCAGTATGTTAAGCTTTCTGTTAGTGGAGGAGGCCCCAAACTGTAAGATATAAGAAAGCACACAGCACAAATTGAACTCGTGGACTCCTTCCTTTAGATTACGACATACAATGTTGTGAAAAAGTATTTGCCTTCATTACAGATTTCTTCACTTTTTGCTTTTTTGTCATACTTTGTATGTTTTGATCACTAAACCACTTTTAATAATGCCTCAAGATAAACGGTGCAAATATAAAACACAGTATTCAAATTTGAAAAAGTAATGGCTTTCTAAACTGATTCACTGGCAGCAGCCAGGAACCAATTAGAAACTTATTGATATCTGACTGTGAGCCTTTTTCATTACTTGTAGGAATTTTGCCCCACTCTTCTTTGCAGAATTGTTTAATTTAGTAACAATTGGATGTCTGCTTAAAGTCGGCCTCCAGCATCTCAACACAGAGTTAAACAGTCTTAGGTTGCCCCAGACCATTGCACTGCCACCATGTTTGACTAGCAGCCCATCAAGGTGTGATGGGCTGCTACTTAAGATCTTATCGCCTTTTTCATGTTGTTAGAGAGGTTCTATTTAAGGGATTTCTTCAGTTTCTTGATAAATTCAACTCTTCAGATCTGGCAGTAATCAGACTCGACTCGAGTGTTAAACCACAAATAAATTATTTATCCCATTGAGATTTAACATACTGTAGGTTGCAATTATATTTTTTGGGTTGGGTAGCTTCCTTCCTTAATAAATGAGGTCTGCTCTCTATGGTTTCTTTTCTCTGTGACTAAAAATTACTTACCAGTAATGTTCCTTAATATATTGGAGTGACAAAGATTCAAAAACAGATCAGTTTTGTAAGGGTGCAAATACTTTTTCACGGCTTTGTAAAATTGTCATTACCTTTAATATCCTGAACCTTCCTGAGCATCTTATTCTAAGTTAACTGTCTTATATCATTTAGAGCAAATAGCCCGTTCTGGACCTAGGGTAAACCAGCCTACAATTGATTTTGCTACCTGAATGTGGACCTACTTAAATCTCTGATTGCATCCGTGCCTGTTTCCACTGATAGCCCAAACTTCACTCCCTTGAAGCCGCTGTAGAGGACTTCTGGAAGAACCTATCACTCCTGTAATGGGATTCAACCTAAACTGATGAAATTGATGGGACTTAACTACAGAAATCAAGTTACAGACAGATCATATAGCTTTCGTCAGATGAAATGCCTGATGAGAAAGTAGGTAAAAGCGTAAAAGAACTGATAACAGATGTGAAGATCTTGGCACACTGGTAGTTTGACAATAAGAAAATCAGAGAAAAATCACACGATGGATGAGACACTTTGTCACTGCACTGAACCTGGACTTGATTGTGTAATGCCTACCTATAAACACATACAGGCTTGGTACATATGTATCTACTGAAAAATATATTGCTGTATTATGAAATATTATATCAATAAACAGCTAGTGTTTGCATTTATAGTTTCAAATGTTTTCATTTATTCGTGAGTCATTCTTTCTCTTGTTGCAATTGTGAAAGTGGAAACCCTTCAAAATCCACAGCTGCAAAAAAGATTTAATGCACTGAAAGCTCCACCATGACAAAGCCAATTATCTACAAAGAAAATGCCATAATTTAATCATTGAGAAACTTTTTTGAGCTGACTGATACAGTGCCTTAGAGAAGAATTCATAGGCCACAATTTCTGTTTTGGATTTTATCACATGCACACAAACTTCCAAGTATTTTGTTAGGATTTTATGTGATTGATCAACAGAGTTGGTGAAGTGGAAGGGACATTTTTGACTGTTTTCAACACTTTTCTCAACAGAAGAGGTCTGAAAAGTCTGATGCATCATGTGTAGTTCACACCGATTCCCCTAACAAAGGCATTGTTTTCAATTTTCAAAAAACATAAAACATATATTTATGATACTTAGCATTTGAGTGATAAGTATCACTGTATAATCAACTTAAAAATGAAAATTTACTCTCAACGATCTTGGCATAAACGATGGAAGGAACTTGAACTGTGACCCTGCAGGACACGCTTAGCTGCAGAAAGGGAATAGAAACTGAAAATGTCTATGCACGGTTTTCTATGAGAAACATTATTCTAAAAGTTTCATAGACACAACCCTGCACAGTAATAGCTTTTTTAATGTAACCAGTCAGTGAAATTTAACCCGATGACAAAGCTTTAAATACTATTTGTCCTGCAAATGAATCAAAAATAGAGCTTAGGTTGTATATTCTAAATAACCACTGGATGGCAGCAAGTCTTTACTATGCAACTGTTTGGACACAGAGTCACTTTTTTTAAACCAGCCGCTTACTGATAAATAACCTCACTCAAAATACTCAATATGTACCTTACTGCTAGTCAAAGAGTGGGAACGTTTAATGTCTGAGGATGAGATTAACAGGGATCACATGTCAATAAACACTAAAATATTGGTCGCATAGTAACATTCTAAGAAATAATGACAATCAATTGAACTGTGGTTAACAGTGCTGCCTTTCCATATCAAATATCCTATGTGTGAATTCTGGCCTTGTTTTTTTTTTTTCTTCTTCTTTCATTTAAATTTGCATTTTCTCCCTGTGCATATGTGGGTCCATCTTTTCATAGTCCACCAACATGTCATTAGGCTAATTGCTTTCTAAATTTTACGTAGAAATACGTGAGTACATTGTTGTTTGTGTGTTGGACAGGGCAACACACTTACAGGACAACCTGTCCAAGGTTGCCTCGCTGCAAAACTTTACCTTGCACACTTTCAAAAAGAAACTTTTTTAAGTACTAAAAAGAAAAAAATAAAGGAAATTCAATCATGTCGACAGTATCAGACACACTCAACCATTCAGTTTGATTTTGATGGCTGCCTTTCGTGCCCAGGCCCAGTCATGTGCCGTCTGATCACAGACCTAAGCAGCTGCAGCCTCCACCTCCAGATACAGTAAATCAACTGCTGCGAACATTTGATATGCAACTTTGCCATGTGGTGTTGATTTTGTGGAAGAGGGGGAGCATAAACAGGCAGTGGTGAGTTATTGTGGGAATTTTTTTTCTTTTTTTTTGTAGGGGAGTAAAAACTATTTTCTATTGCAAAATTTCCCGCAGAAGGATAAGAGACAATGTGAACCTGCAGAACAAAAAGTTCCACATCAGCAGTAACCTTAGGCTGAACTTCTAAAATGGAAACATCTGAGTAATACAATCGTATGAAAGGTAATTATGTGTGACTGTCTGCAGCTATCCATCTCTATTTGTCAGAAATTAATAACTGGTTTGCTTCATAGCACCGGTGCAGTACGCACTGCAAGTCTCATGTTTCAGAAGTCAACAACTCGGTGAGTGAAATTTGTTTGCAGCAAAGCTGACAGAAGTAACTGTTTCACACTTTGGCACAAATGCAGAAAAGTAAACCACCTCTTACCGCTCTGTTAGACTTGTCCTGTTCTGCCAATGCATCTGCAGAAAAGTGCCAAATATCTTCTGGTTTCAACTAATCATCATCGCCCCCTTGGAGCTGTTGTTTCTGGCCTGTGGTGGGGCGGTCATCCAATTCAAGAAGCTTTCAGCCTGATAAATTAAAGCTACTGTAGGTCCGAGGAAGGCGCTGCTGCTGCAATGTGGGACAGATTAGTCTGCTGGGAAAATGAACTACAGCATTTACTCAATATCTGTCCAGCGTTGGTTCTTAGCTGCAACCTGCATTTCCACGTAAGAATAAGATTATGTGGTTATTGGGAACCACTGCTCGAAAGTAAACATTAAATATTCTTCTTCTGCTTTTCATATTGTTTTCATCCTTATGAAGGAAGAACAAAAGTGTAATTAAAATCTGAAGACAAATACAATTAATGTCAATATATTTAAAGTGTGCTTTGATATATTTGATATTATACTGACAATATATTTTATAGCTATATAACTGTGTATTTATATAAACAGATTAAAGGTTTTACACAATTCATCAAAAACACTCTTACTGATGAATCTATTAGAAATAAAACTGAATATAAAAATATATCTATGTATAAAAGACACAATTCCCAAAGTCCAATAACTCCATCAATCCTCTTGATATTAAAACATAGTTTTAATTTAGTACACGGTTTAAAGCAGGGTTTAATGAAAGAACCTTCAAAATATCTGTAATAAAAACGGCCCTAATGCAGAAATCATTATTCAAAAGCTAGAACGGTAACATAAACGTCACCCTTTCAGAAAACGAAAAGAACCAATCCAGTGTCTGTCCGTGTTTTGTAACAGCCAATCAGCGTCCTGAATTCATTGTATGCGGAAGTTGCTACGTTTCACACTGCTCAGTTCAATTTGAAGCTTTCCGCGTTGAAAAATGCCCCAATAGCTATCACTAAAACCACTAGGGCAGGTTTTATTAATGCCGTTTTCTGGTATAAATACATTTAACATTGCTAGCTGTTACAAATTGACATTATTGTTCACGTGTTAGCTCATGGCTGACTCCTTGACCGTATGCATCCTATACTGCATGTCAGATTCAAGGTGAAGCTAGGCGGCCGCTGAAAGGGGCGCTGGCAGTGGGGACTTGTGCCAGCGGGGCAGGGGGTTTAGGGATGGAGCCGAATCCAGCACAGCGGCTCCGGACGGCGGAGGAAGAGGGAGGAGAAGAGAGAGAAAACGGAGGAGGAGAGCAGCCAGAGGCGGAGAGGAGGAAGACGGCGGATGTGGTGGGTGATGGACACCATTAAAATAAATGAAAAAGCATACATTTTTGAGCCCGTTTTGTGATATTGTGTAAAAACAGACATTTACAAACACTCACTTAACACCTTCTTATTTCATTACTGATGCGCTTTGTTGCTGTTTTTCTCTTGTTGCCACAGCGTCAAGCATTTTGCAGTAAGTCAGAACTTTCTCCATTTCCTCTCTCCTGCAGAGTATCATCATGCCGGTGCACAACGCATCATGTTGGCTGGAGGAGTGTCTGCAGGCCATAGTGCACCAAGACTTCACCGGCTCCATGGAGCTCTCCGTGTTTGATGATGCAAGCACAGTATGGTGGTTTGTTCTTTTGCATGTTTGTGCATCTGAAGTTGCAATGTGAAGCCGGTGGCATATTATTCATCCCTGTGCATGTTGCTCAGGACGACTCCAGGAAAGTGCTGGAGGGCTGGAGGGAGAGGATGGAGGATCGGGGAATCTCAGTGGTGATCTCAGGTCACAGTTCTTCCCAACCCGGAGGAGGTCAGCTTAACTACCCATCGATTGTGTGCTTGAGTTAGAACATAGACTCACTGTTTTACAGGATGAACGGCTTAGAGCGGCCTTCAGGTTCAGTTTTGGATTTTCACTATCATACCAGATGGTTTGCATCTTATCTAGGTCTGTTACCATAGTAACTGATGCTGGAAACCTAACCTGTTCTGTTCTGAAGTGGGCTAGGGTTTCTGGCGTTTAGAGATATCTTGGTGCTCTTTAAATTAGACAAAATTAACTAAAAATCACTTTTCAGCAATATATAGGAGCTTGTTTTAAGGCAATAACTCCTTAATCTTGATTAAAAAGTTCTAGTTCCTTTGGCAGATTATTTTACTTATAACAAGACATTTTTCCCATGTTATAAGTGAAATTATCGGTGACTGGAATAAGTAATTTTTCATCAATACTAAGGAATTACTGACTTAAAACAAGCTCCTGTTTCTTGCTGAAATGTTACTTGTAAGTCATGTTTGTTTTATTTCAAGTGTACTAAGATATTTTCACTAGAAACTAGAAAAAAATACTTGGTAAGATTTAGTGTTTTTGCGGTGAAGCATTTTTTCAACCAATCAGTGCTCTGAGAGAGTATATGTGGATCACTCCAGAACTGTTGACATTATTTTCAGTAAGGTCACTAAAATGAGAAGATCACTCTTAATCTAAATTTGCCTTGTGAGTAAATAATTTTGTGATTAACTACATGTCTTTGTATTCTATTGGCGGGTTTGTTTTTTTTTGGCAATTTAAGTTTCTTTTTTTTTTAAATGTAATAATTGTAGTTTTGCTTTATGCTTGTTTTATGGTGGGTCCATACACATAAACATGCTGTGTTATTTTGTCTTCCAGTGGGATTTGCAAAGAATAAGGCAGTGGCTCAGAGTAGTGGACGGTACTTGTGCTTTCAGGATGCGGTAGGTGTGCTTTTAATGACACACCAAAATAATAAGGACTGGTTATTTTATTTAAGTATACATAAAGCACAATTTTCAGCTATCCTCTTCAGGTTTGGCAGACCTGTCATAACGCAAACTTTATAAAAGTGAAAGTATTGACATCCCACGATAGGTTCATGTGTGAAATACTCTGTTTCTTGGTACATTTTTCTATTGTTACATATCTAAAAGCTTATCTGACTAAAGTACATATTAATAGAGTATGATACTGTGAAGGTCATTATAACTGCAGTCACTTAAACCACAACAAGGTTTTTGTTTTTAGTACTGCTTTACTTTTGAAACCTGTGTATAATAATGCAACATAAGGCAAATGTGACAATGTTTTGAAGGTTTAACAGATTGCAAAAAAGTGGGAGGTTTGAGATTGCAGTTGTTTTAACGTGGCAGACTTTTTGTCTTGGCCCCGCTCTGACTAGTCAGCAGCTGTGAAACGAATCTTTGTTTCAACAACATAAAGATGTTTGCTATCTCCTGCTGATAACTTCCAAACAGAACCTCACTTTAAAATACTAAAAAGTAAGACTTGAAGGTGCAAGCAGCAAGTTAAAAGTTTTAGTTTACGTTTTACTCCTCTACCTATCTGGCATGATTTATTTTGTAGCTGTTATGCTATTTATATCTTTACTTCCTGTCTTTTTAAACCTTAACTTTAGGTTTAATCTTTTAACTCATCCTTTGCTTTCATTTTTCCTCCCTCATCTTTACATTATGATAATTATTTTGTCAGTTTGATTGACCAAGCGTCTGTATTAAGCTAAGTCTATCCCAACAAGCTGCCCTGTGAGCTTCGTTAAAGCTTTTTACTTTAGACTGTTTAGATAGACTGTGAACACATGTTCTCTGTTCAGAAAAGATTTTAACAGCAACAAAAACAAACAGATGTCAGGTTTCATGTGCCAAACATGACAGAGACCATCCTGGCTTGTTCTTTGGAAGAAATTGAAAAGACAATCTTTGTGATAATCTCGTTAACGGTCATGGGAAAACCTAAGTGCAACCCGAGATTCAATCTGTTATTGAACCACGTTTAGCAGCAATAACTTTTGTGTGACCTTATCAGCCTCGCATCGTTTGGGAGGAATTTTTGGCCCACCCTTATTTGCAACATTTCTTCAGTATGTTGAGGTGTGCAGACACTCATCTCCTAAGGTCCCACCACAGGTTAAAGTCTGGACTTTGACTGGACTGTTGCAACACCTCGATTCTTACATTTTTCAGACATTCTGCCGTCGATTTGCTTCTGTGTTTGAGATGGTTATCATGTTGACACCCAAATTTCTCAAATATTTTTGTATGAAGTAGAGTTTGTGATCGAATGGCTACAAGTTGTCTGGGCTTTTTTGCTGGAAAACAAACTCAAATTATTACATCTTTGACATCATGCGGTGGATTAGTTTATCCTGAAATACTTTGTTTGGTTTTCACCCAACATGGTAATCACATATCCACTTAGGACCTTGCTCTTCCCGAGTGTCAAACTAGGACTGCGGGAGGTTTAATCAGATTGTGAGGTTCATTATTAGCATGTGGCATGCTAACTGAGGTGGAGTTCTTGAGGTTTTGTCAGTCTTTCTTATCATTGAACGTTTTGACCTTTTTTTTTTATTATTATTATTTTCTGGGATGTCGTTGCTTAGAAAAATTGGCTACTTTTAAAAAATGTTTTGTACATGTGAATAGTCTTTCACACTGTTGAATAGTAAACTTTGGATTACTTGGAAAGTACTTCATAACCTTCCCAAGATTAATGAGCAGCAAGAAATGGTTCTCTTTGGACATGTCTTTATGTTTTGTCTTCTTCCAGTACTCATACTCTTGAGTTCACCCGGCTTGCGAATTTTCAAAATTCCTGTTTTACAGCAGTGGCCACATTCACTGATGATCAGTTATTTAACTACATCTAAGCAGCAGCCCATGCTTACTATCTTTTTCATTTACATCCTGTGAAAGCAGCAACATTGCACTTTTTTCCCCCCAGGACTGAATCTATCAGTGCCATTTTGTATGTGTGCAACATTGATGGATACCAGAATAATATCTGGGCCAATGCAGACGGCGGGTGTTCTTGGATGGCCTGTCAACAGCCTGAGTTTGAAAATTGTTTGCATTTCATGATGGCAAGAATCAGAGAATGACTGATCATAACAGACTGTTTCACAGTGTTTATGGAGTGGAAAAGCTTGCAACAGCAGAGCAATTTATATTTGAGAAAGTGTGACTGCTCACATTGTCTCGTTCTCTCAATGCCTTTTTCTGTGTTTCTGTTTTGAAGTGTTAGATTCACTTTACACACAATATATGTTCAGCTTACATTTTCAAATTTGGTAAACTGTTTCATTCTAGAAAGTCTCTGAAACATGGTTTGTATATATTTTTTTATCCAGTGAAGTGATATTGAGTGTTTATGAATGTTTACTTAGGTTATGTGTTTTCATTTTATTTTACAGTTATTTTTTTCTGCACTAGGATGACATTATGTTGCCCCAGAGAGTCCGTTTGCAGTATGAAACATCTATCCTCCATCCAAACTCTGTAAGTTTTTTATTTTACTGTCATTGCTTAGTCACTTCCTTCTCTTTTTTTCAACTCTGCTCAACCCCGCTTCCCTTCTTTCTTTTCACTTCTCCTCGGCTCTTTCCTTTTCTCTCAAACTGTTGAAATAAAAGAAAAAATCGTCATTGGGGCGCATGTTTCCGTGCGTGCGCGTATGGGCAGTTGGCACGTGGAACAGTGAGAGTGTCCGGTGTTGACGCTTTCTTTGACATGCCAGGTCGGAGGTCAAAGGTTGTGTGTGTGAGGGGAAATGAGTGAGAGGGCATGGAGACAGCAGGCCGGCTCCCCTGTACAAACACCCTGACCTTTGTGGCTCACTGTAGTTTTTAAGCTCTGTCAAAAACATATAGTTGAGAACAGATTTGTGTGAGGTTGGAGAAGACAAATGATCTTTTATTTTTCAATCTGACATCAGATAAAATGTTTCTGTACCAGAATTATTTGCGTCAAAAGAAAAAATGTAAAGAGTTTTTTATTTATTTATTATTATTATTATTTTATTTAAAGACAGTGTTATTTAGTGTAGTCGTCTTGCAATCCGAACGTTGCGAGTTCAATTCCAGCTTCCTCCTGCCACATGTTGATGTGCTTTTGGTGTGTAGTGTATGGAGGTGTGTGCACGGTGTGTAAAAATATCTGCTTTTAACTTAATACTATATGTTTATCCTTCAATTTATCCTTCAATTTCACTCTTGTTCAAATGTCTTCTTCACTGCTTTTTTTATCCTTGGTTTCCATCAAAATGCAAACTAACTAGGATGTTTTTGTTCTGGTCACTGTTTAAGCATCGATTTCTTATATGAAAAAAAACAAAAAACAGAAAAAAGAAGTATCTCACAATTTCAAGTCCAGCACACCATGTTTTGCTTTCCTGTGCAGTTAAACATACACCAGACACGCTGTCAAAGCAAACATATTCATTGCTCGTATGATGGTGTGCATGTGTGTTTTCATAATAGCTGATTGGCTGTAGAGTCCAGCGGCTGCCGGAGGGATCTACGGAGCGATACGCCCGCTGGATCAACTCACTGAATTGGGATCAGCTCCTCACTCAGGTAAACAAACGCAGCTCGTCTGTTTCAGTACTTGTGTTTCATGCGCGGGTGAGAGGTCGCATGTCAGGCAGCTACTAAGTCGGATAGAAACAGGATACACACGTGTTGCTCACCGTTTGTACGGAAACGTGGCAGAGGAGCAGAGGGTGGAGGCAGTATCACTGCTGCCCTCAGAGCCCATCAAAGCTTCAGCAGGGGAAACAGGTCACACTGTCAACCGAGAGGGGGGGATGTTGACGGAAGCTGTTGGCAGTGGAAAAAATTATTTTACTGGCAAAGAAATGGTGTTTCTTTCTGTGGAGACTTTCTGCTCCAACTGATCCTGCAGCAGACATTCAACACTTTTTGGACTGTACAACTAGCTTTAGACTAACACTACAACAACACGACAACCACAATGAATTGACAGAGTCCCTGTAAATGTATAAAAACAGGATTTATTTTCATAAAAATCCTTTGTACAAACGGTGGGGGGGGGGAAACAAACAGTCTGGCAGACATTTAACATTAGGCTTTAAGGATTTTATGTTCCTATATTTAAAAGGAAAACTGTAATGTTGGTGATTTGTAGTCAGAGATGTTTAAAAAGGGAACAAATCCTGTGCTTATGAGAATAAGCTGTTTAACAGAACCATGTATAATTATGTAACCTATCAGAAGTGTCAGTGGGCCCAACAGATTGGACCACTTAAAAAAAACCTTGTCGAAATGTTGCACCGTTATCAGTTTTAAGGTCAGCATCAGTGTTTCCATTATTAATGATCATAATAGTTGTGATATTTTCCATCATTTTATCATATTCAGAATGTGTCTGTATTAAATTGTTTCTGTCAGGGATAAATTACAGCCTGCAGCTTGAGCACAAAACGTACTCAGTATTCAAAGGTTGTGTTTTTTGTGAGCAGATTGGATACTTTAATTTGACTAATTAAGTCTATAGACAGAAATCTTGGTGTAATTGTTTTGGCTGTGTGCAATCAGACTCTACATTACAATGTTGATATTTCAGTTCATCTGAAGTGGAACAGAGAAACCAGAGCATTCTGAAGAGCACACGCATCTAGCAAAATGTTAGCATTAGCCGCTAGGCTAGGCAGCTAGCTGGAAGAGAGGGCTGCTCAAGTTTCTTCCATTTTCACGCTGTGAGCACAAAACATCTTCAATGGAAACTTTCTTCTGCAGTTGAAACATTTGAATTTTAGCTGCGATGCTGTTTGGTAGTTCAGTAACTCTGCCTTTTGTTCACTGCCGATGGGTTTGAGAAAATGTGTTAGAAAGACGGTTTGAGAAACAGTTTTTTTGTTTTTTTTTTCAGAGTGTGAGCACTAAACACATTTTAAACACAAATAAGAACAATTTTATGTTTCTTATTTTAGGTTAACAATACTAGTACTGGACTACTAATATTAAAACAAGTTACCATTTTATCCCGGAAAAGGAGGAAATTGCAATGCGTGGAATCAACAGCATAGAGTCACACTGCATACCATGTGCCTATTATCTTACAATGTCAATTCCTTTCAGCATTTTATTTTTTCATCTTTCACAATCTAGGCTCGTCCAATATCTGAAATGAGTGAACGTCTCTTTAAATCAGGTTTTTAGTAAATACTTTTGGTTTCCTCGAGTCTTTCACACATTTTCTGGGAAACCGGTGATATGGTGGGGAAGTATTTCTATTTATATTGTAAGGAGAGCTTGCCAGTTCTGAGCAAAACACACCATTGCCAAGGATACAGAACGACCTGGACTCACTTTCTGTAACATGCATGCACATTGTTACCGTCTGCATAAGCACTCAGCAGACATTCCAGGATATTTGTATGATATTAGGTTTCATGGAGCGTGAGAGTGAGATCATGCACTGGTTCAGAAGGTGGCGAGCCACTCCTTCTCTTTCCCCTGCCTTCGACTACCCGACTTTACTTTTACTTTGGGTATAATTTGTGTATATACAGAAAGAGGTTAGTAAATTAAACCACAAAATCTAGTACTGCTCCCCATATTTAACTTTATATATGATGATTCAAAAGCGCCCCTACCCTCTCATTAGTCACAGTCAGCCTCCTACTGCGCCTGCTGTTTTCCCAGAACTCATTCTTATTCCTCTTATTCATTATTTGGCCACAGCGTACATGTTCAAAATGTTGCAATATTACAACAGGCAGGCAAAAAGACGCACAGAGATGGACACATACACACACTTCCCAGATAAGATTCAGTCCAGCTGTCGTAGCTGGCTGAAACCAGATGTTTGGCACAATTTTCTACATCTGTGAAACATTTCTGGCTGGGAGTAGTAGTTCATTCTATTGTGGAAATGTCACATGTGTGCATACGCACGTGCATTTACAGGCACGCTGTGAAATGTTATGATGCGGTCAGAGGCTGAAGTGGATCTGGTGACCTTCAGGTTCATAAGGTAGAAACTGTTACCAAACAAAGAGGGAAGGGTAAACAAGACGAGGCGAGTGGAGGGAAGGTGGACTGTCAGGGGGGCTTCATGTTTTAAATCAGAAAAAGTACTGAGTTTGTGTTGCATTAAGGAGTTTGAGAGAAAAGAGGAGAAGCAAAAACACAAATGAGTCAGAGATCATCTGTGAGGAGGGGATTGTGAATGTTTTTCCTTCTATGCTGGAAGAGAACATATATGCATCTGTAGGCCTGCCATGATAAAAAAACTTTTACTGGACAATATATTGTTCCAAAAGTAGTACGATAAACAATAATATTTTTATTTTGAGACCACTTTCAAATAATAATAATAATAATAATAGTAATAATAATAATAGCTTCTTAATGCAAGAATATACCAACTCAAAGATGGGGAAAAAAACACTGGAACTGAAAAACATTTTAAATAGTAAATAAAACAACCGAAACAATAAGAGTTAAATTGGACTGAGTGTCAAATGTTTCTTAAAGTGCCAGCTTTTCAACGACACTGAAGGGGAGCATCTATTTAACCAGATGTTGTCTGAATTAAAATTATTGCACTCATTTTAATTTATTGTGCAATTAGTTAATTTGTTGCTAATTTTGACAGGCTTATGCATCTGTTTTGTTTTCAGGAATGGAGTAGAAGTGTTTTTCTCCCCCTCTGTGAAGCTTTTAGTTAGTGTCTCCTAATAACTCCATTGGACTTTATGTTGACTCTGAAACACTCCTGGACCATGAAAATCAGCCTGCTTTCAACGTATAAACCAGCAGTGTGACTGACTTCCCTATGTTTACACCCTGTTCACATCTTGCGCTAATTTGTATGCTAACTGATTCAGATAGAAGAGGAGAGTTTTATCCCAAGTGACTAGATCTCACTCAAAGTTTGTCACTTCCCATAAAATTAAACACAGCCATGAACATGTCCCAAAAAGCTTTCAGGGAGACTCAAAAGGTGCACACAGAAGCTAGAGTCGATGGCTTAATATGGTGGCCAGAACATGGCCCACTGCTGTCACATTCCTTGTGTTAAGCCACTGTCTTACCTGGAGTAAGGAGGAAAAAGGGACTGGATTGTTGCTCTGTGGCCAAAGTACTACCTTAAATGAGAGTAAGGGTGTTTTCACACCTGATAATCTCGTAGACTCGGTTCAGTTGGGGAGCAGAATTTGCTTTTACACTGCAGCTGTGCCCAACAAAACGAAAATAATAATAAAAAAACTGTTCACTCCCTTACCTGTGGTGGCGCTGCACCAAGACCTACTGAAACAACACAAAAGCATCTGAAGGAGACACAAGTGTTATTTCCTTCTTCATAAAATATAAACAAAAATGAAGTAGCGTCACGTTTTGTAGGATTTCTCTCTTGTCTTTGGTAAAAGACCATGAGCCAGTTCTTCCACTAGCGCTAGACTCGCTTATTAGTTTTGGGCGTATTTACCCAGAATGCCCTACACTATAGTTCGCTTCCTGCTTCTGGAGCAGCATCCGGTCCGCTTGCATCCACATATGCATTCAAACCGTGCCAGAGTTCACTTCAACCGAACCAAAACCTAGTTTTTTAGGCAGACCAGAGTTTGTTCATATGGCTGTCAGTACTACAACAAACAGATACAGAAATTCACACAAATAAAGTACCATCAACAAAGTGAGCCCATATACTGTTTTATAATATAGTTTGATTAATCTTATGCAGCCTGATAGTCAGACTTTCGGAGACACTGAAGTTTGGGTTTCTTATTTGTTCTAAGCCTGATATACATTACTAATAGCCTAATGAATTAATTCATGAGTTTAACCATCTTAGCTAAACTAGTGAAATAAATTACATTTTCAATATTACTGTCATATGTTGAGATCTACTTGTAATTCCTGCTGTAACCTTTAAATTAGCCGTCATATGTGAGTCTTTTAACACTGCTGATCATAAAGTGTCCATTTTAATCTGTGAAATGTTCAGTTGTGCCCCAGGACAGTTTATGGTCCAAAATGTCCTTTTTTAAAAAAATATAAATTCCCACATTAATGACAATCTCAAGGCTGCACAGCTCTTTGGTTCATGTACCTGTAGTTGTATTTCAGGCCATGTGAATGAAAAGGCTCAATATTGAAAACTACTGATTTACATTGAATTTTTACTGCCAAGTTTCTGTCTTCAGGATGATGGCTCATTATTTTCTGATATTGGACACGGCTATTCTTAACCAAGTTTTTGCACTTCTCAGGAAATTAGAAAATTGTTTCATAAACTTGATTGCTGATAAAAAATCTTACCCTTCTGAGGCAGAGAAATGTATTTTCCACAACCACAGTAGCAGAGGGTATACTGTAGTTGCTTTATTAAATACTTGTCATGATTTTGGTTTGTCTTGTTTTTTTGTTCTAGGTTTTGTATTATCAAATATTCTAAAAAATATGTAGTAATGCCCCCGTTTTCTGTCTTTTGGTTACTGATTCTGTGTATTTATCTGACTTGCCTGTTTTATATCTGGACCTGGTATTTGGTTTTAGGCCTACACCTCCCATGGGCCCACGGTTGTCATGCCAACATGGTTCTGCTCAAGGAAATTGTTCATGAAAGTCGGATTGTTTGACGAAGGAGGCAAGGTGAGATTTAACTCTCACACCATTCCTTAAGCTCATTTGTTAAACACACATTTTTTTCCAACAATGTTTGGATTGTTTACATTTTCTCTCAGCAGTGAGTATTCACTGAATCAGATACAGATAAAGGGGAGAAGAGAACAAGCAGATAACAACAAAAATCACACTGGCATCGACGATCTGCTTCAAGTTCAGTGCTGCTTTGTAAAAAGTAAAATGTACAGAAAAGTAATAAAGATCAGCTTTTCCTTTTTTTTGATTTTATAATTTTTTTAAACCACACATTACATTCTCCTGAAATGAGTGGATAAAGTTAGCTTAGAACAAACATTGTAGCAATTAAGAAGGTTCATAATGACATTATAAACAACAGAAACACCTCAAAATTCTAGTGTTTTTGTTTATCTAATAGTAACTACGGTTTTTAGCTTTTGCAACAATATTTGTGACAGAAGAGGTAAGTTAATGGCATTAATAATTACTGATTATAATGTTATCACTGGTGATTTTATAAAGATTTGCCCACAGATGGTGGGATCTTTCACTGTGGTTGGTTGGATCAACGAAGGTATTTCTAGAGAAAACTTACAAAAGATGAGACAAATTTAACTAATACACTCTCTGTTAAATTTACTGACAATTATATTAGTAATAATACTGATCAATACATTATTTACAATAAAACATAATTTTTGCTTATCTTTTAGAACAGTTTGTTGTATACATTTTTTTACTTTATGCCTTATCAAAAGTCATTGTGAGCGAATTAAACCTGTGGAGGAGCAGCAGCTCTACTCTTCTGTATGCATTGATATTTCTCAGTATAAGGGGTCTGTCCCTACCAGACCCTTGGTAATTTAGCTATTTAACCACTAAGGTCTAACCTTAGACCTTATCTGGTCTAAGGTCACTCTTAGACCATATTGGGCCTTCAGCCCAATAGGGTCAGATGATCATTAATAATAGAAAAAGATAAAAATGAGGGCAATACCAATACACAAAGTGACTTCTGTCTTTACACACTAAAACGTGTGTTTTAGTGTGTACACACATGTTTTCAAAAACATGTGTGTACACACACACATGTGTGTGTTTCACAAAACTTTTTCACAAAAATGGCTTATTGCTTCACAGATGGATACATGTACAAAGTCTATTGCATCATGTCTTGCTGGGTGGCAAAAATTATTTACCTCCATTAAAGGGGCAGTACTATGTAAAATTGACTTTTTTGCGCTTTACATGATGCTATATTATTATTCCCTCATCAACATCATTGTGTTGCTTTGATTCGTTCATGCAGACCTTCAATCTCCCGTGGCAACCATTCAGCTCTGCAAAATGCTTGGTGGGACCACCTTTGAGAACGAGTGTCCTCTTTGGAGCAGTCCTCCCAACTCAGCTCCTTCAGACTAGTCAGCAGCAATTAGCAAACTCCTGGTGGAAAGGTGCATCAGCTGAGCTCATTATAGGAGATACATTTCATTGAAACATTGGAAGAGGAGCGATGTGCCGATAACTTTTCAGAAGGAACAGGAGTTTTTAAAGAGGCAGAGTCCCAATTTTAAGAAGTCGTATTTTTTTTATGTCATATTTGATATGTACAAAATTTTCATAGCAACTGAAGGTAACATAGTTACTTGATTGGGCTAGAAAGTGATACTGTGTGACTGAAGAACACATAAAAATCATTATCTCCATCACTTTTAGTTGTGTTGAAAATGAAACAGGCTTTACTACTGACAGCACATGCTGTATCTTTACTGACAGAGATCCAATCTCTCTGTTTTCTCTCCAGGGAGTCCCGGAGGATCTGCTCTTCTTCTACCAGTTCCTTCGTCAAGGAGGCTTGCCGCTCAGGGTGGACGAGCGCCTGCTGGTTTATCGGTACCACGAGGCGGCTGCTACTCATTCTGTGACAGAGTCAGTCTCACCGTTCACCCTCCTTCCCACTGAGTTTCTCTCACACGCACATACTTGGTCACAGTGTTGATCCTCCACCTACACCCAGCTGCCCACTGCCATCCCTGAGTTTCCCAGGGCTCTCACATGCACTCACACACAAACTCAAATACTCCCGCTGACACACACTCATGAGATGTTTTTTGGACTTTTCAGATTTTATGACAATGTCTTTGGAATTCCAGTCGCTTTCCCAGCATTCAGATCAGGAATTTTGGCCTTATCTGTCTGGAATGTTAACCATCCGTTCAACGCTGCTCGTAGAAAATCATATTTTGGTGTGAACAGAAGTGCTTAGGATGCTGTGTGTCAGGCTCACAGCTGCCTGAGCTCCACCATGTGGAGTCTGCAGGTGTCCATGCATGCGAGTGTGTCTTTAAATGTAAAATGAAAGTTGAAATGAACTTCTTTTATATCCCTCCTTCCTTCCCGAGTCTAATTTATCTGCCTGGTGTTGATGCACATCCTTCTCTGTGTTTTTCATCGTCTGTCTCTTTTGGGAGGTCTATTTCAGGCATGTCTACTTTCCGCTTTCCCCCCACTCTTGACACCCTGTCCCACACACTGCTTACCTACTTCCTCAAGTCAGCCAAATGAAACCGTAGCCCTATTTCTGTCTGCCAAACAGAGCAGCTGACCTTATGTGAGGTGAAAAGTTTTTTTTTTATTTTTAAGGATCATGTCAGACAGTAACTAAAATAAAAGTCTTTTATTTTTGGTCTTTGAAAGTGAGTGGCAGCTGTGTGTTTTGTAAATCCTTCCCATGTTGCTGCCATGTCTTGCAGTCAATGACTGTAAGAAGCAAAGCAAAGAAAACCTTTTGAGACCACCCAGGCTCTCCAATGGGTTTTGTTTGTCATATGAGGCCCGCTGGTACACGCAGTAAGAAGCTTCACTGCGGAAAAATTAGGAGAAAGCGCTTCGGTCGAATGTGTGCAGATAATTGCTCAATTTTAGCGAAAGCGTAAAACCACAAATACTAGTTTCATAGTTTTCGTTCTGCCTACTGTCATCAAATTTTGCATGTATGTGGCGATTCAGTGCACTTGAAGACCAGCAACCGTTTTTAGTCTCTGATATAAATGCAGTCAGTCATCATTGTGGTGTAAACACCTTCTGCTGTTTTACTTTCAGTTCTGTGTGAATTTTCATCAGATAATATTGGGGCATATTTTGAGTTACAGAAAACACTAGTAGAGCATCAGATGACAAGTCAAAGTACTTCCTTATTTATTCTTAAAAGGACTGTATTAACTTTTTTAAGCTTTACATCATGTTATTATGTTATTCTCTCCTCAAAAACATATGTGGAGTTTTGCTTTGATTCTTTCATTTATGTTTGACAAATCCTTCGATCTCCAGTGGCAGCCGTTCAGGGTGCATAAACGCTTGGTCTCATCGGGTGCCGCCTTTTTCACGGAGCTCCTCCAGACTAGTGGTAGCAGCAATTAGCAAACGCCTGGTGGAATTGCACATCATAGGAACTATTCTCTAAGAAATGCTCCTAAAAACATTGTTAAAGGCTTGATGGAGAAAGTTGTGATGGCTGGCTGGAAAGAGGAGGAGTTTCTTAAAGAGACAGAGACCCAATTTCAAAGCATTGAATTGTGACATGAAATGTCTTTTAAGTTATATTTGATATATACAGCATTTTTATAATATCTGAAGAAGAGATGCACCAATACGATATTAATATCTGCATCTGTCCCGATATTGAAAACATTTCTAGATTGGGTTTTGGTGACAATGTGCCAGATCCAGAACTGTTAAGTCTAATTCTGTGCTTTGTGCTCTGAACCACAGCATACTGTATTATTTATTTTGCTATATTAAGTTTCCTATTTTCACTTTGTAAACCAATTAAATAAATAAATAATGTTCAGTCAGTTTTTACATGTTTGACCAAACTTGTGAAGCTAATAGTGTATTTAAGTGTGTGGTAGCGGTACAGAGTTATCAAATTCATTATGTCTGTGTTTAAACAATGAAACATTTTCAGTCAATTCAGCACTGTCTGTCTGTATTGGATCAATAGAAAAACCTCAGATATCGGGGTCAAAGGTAGAAAAAGGGAATTGGTGCATCCCTAAGCTGAAGGTAACATAGTTACTTGATTTTACTATAAAATATCACCATCCATGAGAATTGGCTAGTCAAAGTCAAAACCTAAATCCACACACATCCACATTTCAAGATTTCAAAACCAGTGTTCATAGATGCTCTTCATCTAACTGAACTATTTAAAAAGAGTGGTAAAAAGGAATTAATTTATTACAAAATTAATTTGTACTAATTGATCTAACAGTTGCTGTTATATAAGTTTGAACTGGGAAAAGGCACCATGATTACGACCACATTTCTCTTTTCTGCAATCAGGGAGACTATCTGGAAGCTGCGCGTTGACTTTCTGCAGGAGAGAGTTCTCAGCCAGTGGGAAAGCTTCACCATCTGGAATGCCGGGAAACAGGGAAGGAAGCTCTACCGAAGCCTGAGCCTGATCAATCAGAAGAAGGTGATGTGGGACACTAGCCGATTCATTTATCGATTTTTTTATTTTTTTTAAGTTTTTGATGCTTTGTTGACACTTCGACATTCACTGGTTTTCTTTAGGTCAAAGCGTTTTGCGATGTGGATGAAAATAAGATTCAGAAGCAATTCTACACACATGAGGAATCCAAGGTGAGATCGCCATGGAAAAAAAAAAAATCAGCAAGGTCTTTGATTCTTAACGTTTACCAACACGTATAAACTGTTTAATGTTTACGGGCGTTTCTGTTGATATGACTCCAGGAAAGACCAAAGCCTACGGTCCGCGTCCTGCACTACAAAGACGCCACGGGCCCCTTCATTATCTGCGTTAAACTGGTGAGCCGAGATCGTGTTTGCATGTTGTATGCTTGTTGTTTCTGACCGCGCGTCCCTCTGGCCCGTTTTCCAGCCTAACGACATAATGATTCAGGGCGTGTGCCTTGCACAGGATGTGAAACGTACAAACATACGGCGAGGCTGTCAGGAAATGGGAAGAGACGGCAGCCTGATCTTTTGATCATGAGATGCTTATGCTAACATCTCATTCTTTAAATCATGCTACATAGTAGGAAGCATTTACGTTTGATTATTAAAGCTGAAGAATTTTGTTGAAATTCAGATTTTTCTGGTTTTTTCACTAAGCTTCTCTTTTTATCACTGAGAAAGATTTAGATTGAGATATAAAGACCAATTAGAAGAGGTCTTCTAATTGCTCAATTATGGAACTTAAGAGAGGTAATCAAACTCAAAAACACAGAAGTCTGGACTCGATCTAAGACGTAAATATCTGTCAAACTGTGGTGTTGTGTTTAATACAAAAAGCAACACAAAGCGAAGCTGCTAAACAGCATCACAACGTTTCGCCTCTCTCCCGTCTTCATTGTTTGATCCTTCTTCTGTTGTTTGTATTAGGCTGAGCTTCATGTTTGCTGTGGTTGCGTTCGCAGGACATGACAGGAGGCGTCTTGGAGGAAAACCTCGACTCTTTGCAGCTGAAGGAAGGAACAGATTACTACCATTTCAACTGACGGCTCAACGTGCTGCAGGAGGCCACAGGAGCCCCGCAGGTTAAACAGACAGAGGAATGCAGAAGACTGATTTATGAAAACATAAACACAAACTCAGATAGGGTGTTTATAACAGGGAGATGAAGTGAAAGCAGCAGCACTGGATTAAAGGACAAAAACAAAAGAGGAATGGAGAAGTTTATATTGTGTAATAAAAAGGGCCTTTTACTGTGTAAAAAGGTAAAGAATTTCGAGTCCTGATAGTTTAACTTTGCGAGGTTAACAGGTCTGGTTCTCTGCTTCTCTCTTTTTCCACCGTTTCAAATTCGTTACTTTTGGCTCTTTCTGTGGAGATTTTACAGTAAATTCCTCTTCTTGGGGAAACATACTTTAACGTTTTGTCTTTTCTGGTTAAGTGGAATCTGAGTGAAACTGTAAAAGCGAAACAGGATTCATAAGGTATATGAAGTGCTGCTTGATAAAGCGTGAAACTGCGCAGGAACCAAGCAGCCCCTGCAGAGTACTGACTCAAGTTGTTGATCGTGTAGAAAAGGTTGATGTATTATTTCTAAAGGTTCATGGAAATAACTGCAGGTGCATCTCAATAACTAAGTACTTAATCACAAAGTTTATTTCTCTAATTTAGTTCAACTAGGTTTGTTAAATGCTTTGTGGTGGATAAAATCCAGCGGACGATGCGACAAACCATCACTGACTGCGGAAACGTCACACTGGACATCCAGCAACGGGGCTCTGTACCTCTCCACTCTTCCTCCAGACTTTGTGACCTCGATTTCCAAATTAAATGCAAACTTTACTTTGAGAACTGGACTTTGAGCACCTGAGCATCAGTTTTCTCTTTGAACCAGATGAGATTCTTCTGATGTTTCTCGTTTAAAGGTGGTTTACCACAAGGAGTGAGGCTCAGAAGTCATATTCTTTTTAGGCCACTTTTTCCTCCCACTGAACTTCCCATTAATATGCAGCATCATTAGAAATGAACTTCAGTGACTTAACCTTTTCTAGTGCATCGTGGACAACAGTCAAGCCAGCAGTCATGGCAATAATATTAGTTTATGTTAGATTCTAATTTTCTGTTAAATTAAATTCTAGGTTTTTATTGAAATCTATTGCTCTGGTTTTAATGAGTTTATCTAATACACAAATTTCACTTTGTTATGTAAGTGGATTTTATGATGAAATTCTAATTTACTCAGATTCATGTGTAAAGAAAAAATATATTTTTTGTCCAAGAGGACAAATATTTTGGGTCGGTCTTCCTCTTAATGTGTGTCTTTTCAGAGGTAGCGCTATTAGCTGTCCCATTAAATAACCTCAACGTCATTAACAACCATTTATAAGTCTGGAAACTGTTGTCATGTTTCTAACGCCCAGTTTGGGCTTCACAAGTTAAATACCGAAGCCCAACACATGTTCTACAGTTAAATGAAGTCTCATCACACAATGTGCAGCTTCTTAGGGGTGGGGTGTTTTTATGACCGGATTTCGAAACAAGCCCTTTGTCTGATGCAACCATGTAAAATCAGATCCACTCATACACATCTGCTCCAAATGAACAAAGATGGATTTTGCTCAACTCTGTTTTTTTTTCTCTGCCTCTATTATGAAATCTAAAGAACAATAACCTTTTTAAGAGGGCACAGTTGTCATACATAAACACAAAAAATGGTTTGTTTTGCCTCACAGAAAGAAGAGATTTTTTTTTTTTACCCAAAGGTAAACAGATCTTCCCCTTCGAATTCTCCCCACTGTTTTTTTTTTTTTTCTGGGTCAGCAACATGGTCAGAGTTACTGTAAATCTGCCCACAGAAGTTTAAAAAGAAGTCACAATCATGGTTAAAAAAGACGAGTCCAGTTTTTGCAATCTTTTTTTTTTTTTTGCTTTATATTTACTTATACCCAAATAAAATCCAGATAAAAGACAAGCTGTTGTAAAAACAAAACCACGAGAAGTCAAACCATTGAATGCGATGATCTGGACAGATGAACTGTTTGGCCTGCAGGGAAATCGCTACATTGTCATATTGTTTTGCCTGTCTATGTATTCGTCAAACATCTCCCATTAGCAAGGTATTGTCAATGAGAGATTAACAACACCCCAGATTCACTTATGCTTCTTAATAAGTAAATCTGCATTTAGTTCCTATTGTAATCATGTTTTGACATTATTATCAAGTTAAAAGTTGCTTTATAGTTTGATTCAACACATTTATCGTCGTGACATCGTTCTGTGTAAGCTGTTTAAGTAAAAAAAAAAACCTTTTTTGTGTAACTAAGTGCCGTCTGCTTTACTCACTCGGCCCTCATGATGAATCACTTGGTGGATGATCAGAGCGAGCCCTAATGGAGAATCTATGAAAGAGACTCAAAGAGCGTAAACAGAGTTTTGCTAAGTGTTTACACTCTGTCTCCCTGCAGACATCAGAGCCGATAACCAAACCCACCAGGCACAATGGATGACCCTGACTCTGGGGCCTGCGTGCCCTCACTGGTCAAATAAACCCACAAGTGTCTGTAGGATTAAAAAAAAGACACGCAGCTGCAAGATCTCTGTGTGGTTCTGCTGATAAAGACAGATAAGAGCTGCGAGTGTCGGAGTGGAGAGGTCGCGGAGGTCCGACAGCGGAGGCTTTTTCATCCACCAGAAACGGTGCCACATTCCTTTGTTTTCAGCATCTCTTTACAGGCAAGACGTTTGCGCAAGTAAAGAGGAGTGAGCTGACTTGAAACCAGGAAACTTCCACAGCCCACTTCCTGTTATTAATTTTAGCACCACTTCAACCGAATAAAAATGATGCTGCTGTATCGTGTAAATATACTGTATTTAGAAAACTCCCCGCTTCCACTGAACGATAGACTTAGCTTGACAGAATGAAATCTTGACTTCTTATTAAAACATTTTTTTTCTGCATCTGCTGAAAGTCAAACCTGCAGTTATGATTTTCATAAATAGACCCTCTCAGTCATCACTGTCTACTTCAGAAAACAAAGAGGGAAAATTCAGTCAGTCTGTTTTGTGTATTCACTATAAAAGGTTACAAAACCAAAGATTTATTAGCCTAATTTACCTTCCTAAGTTTTCTGGAGTCATGTAGCATCTTTCTGCTGGTGTCTTCTACCACTAAACCTCCTGTGACTGTCAGGTTCATATTAAATTTGAGCTTTTTTCTTTGACAGGTTTTCAGTGGTCAGTAGTCAGAGTTAAGCAGCATAACTTTCTTTTTTGTTGCTGTTGCACATTTCTTTTTGGATTGCTACGCTGCTGATAAACCTAAAATCTTCATGTGGAAAGAGGGCTCTAGCAGTGTGGGATGTCTTGTTATCTTCTGAGATACATTCAGCAGCTCTGGTGTCAGAGGCAACCAAGCAGCCCGCAGCATGATGCAACCTCTACTCTGTAGGGTGGGTGTACTTAAAATGACTAAGGCTGAAACATTCCTCTGTATTTCTTTGTAATGGTCTTTAATTTGCTGAGCCTACACAGTTCATGGACCAGTCAAGAGGAAGTCCCTCCTTTTTTCTTCTTCTTTTTTTTTTTTTTATCTCTGAAGCGCCTTTAACTCCAAAACTTTCATTTCGGTATGATAATATGTTTTAATAGTTTTTGATCTACACTGCATCACTTCTCCATAAATGTTTATGATGCCATGGTTCTCTCAAACATGCTCCTAACAAGCTGCTACTTTAAGCGGTACATCAAAGATGTGATGAAATTCAAATGTTACCCGTGAAAGGAATAGCTCAACTTTTTAGAAGCGGGGTTGTCTTAATAGTAGTGAGTAATCAGTATCTTTCTAGCAGTGGATAACTCTGTTAGCATCTTCACTGTGATACTACAGAGCCTAATTTCTTCAACTTAAAGCTACCAGAGTGGTACCAAGACATGAGCAGACGTCCACCATGTTGAAACCAGGGTAATCTCAGAGGAGTCTTTGTAGTCACTGCTGTTTTCTGAACATTTAAACTACTGCCACGTTTTAGCTGTAGTTTACTACAGGTTGGAATTTGTTGCTCTGATTGTGGACCAACCACAGGTAGTTTTGTTGTTGTTTCTTTGGGAAATCTATTTATTTATTCAAAGCTGCAGTATGTAGCTGTAAGGAAAGAAAAAGGGTTTTGCATATTTGTTTAAACTATCACTATGTTGTGATGGTGTAGTATGAGACAGATAATGTGTGAAGTAATCGAGCTCCTCCAGCTGCTCCCAGTGCCATCTGCAGAAATGCAATACTCCTGGTGAGACACAATCAATCAGAGCCTGGAGGAGCGTCTTAGCGCTGTCGCTCATGCTCGTGTACACGCTGTTAAATGTGCTGAATGCGGAGAAACAACTTCTAGGAAAGCTGTTTAGCTGGTGAACCAGCTAAAGCATAGCAGAGAGAAAGGGGGGAGGATGTGAGCAGCGCGTACATGAGCATGACAGACAGTGCTAACACCCTCCTGTTGGTGGTGATTGGTGGTTTCTGATGGCCTGTTGTATTTCTGTAGTTAGCACTGGGAGAAGGCAGAAGAGATGGGGGGTTTTTGTTGTTGGTGTTTTTTGTAGACTATCTGTACCTTAGCACACTGTAATGATAATTTTAACAAATTTAAAAAAAATTTAGAACAGTTACATAGTGCTATACATCTACATTAGACAATTGGAAAATCTACAAAACTAAATTTATACCAGCAAAGCATAGAAGCTGAGTTTAGATTTTTTTAAAATACTTAAGATGAAAACAAGTAAGATAAATGTGTCTTCATTGTTACAATCATTACTAAAGTTGCTGATCAACCTAAAGTTTATGCAGAGCTGGGGGGACTACAATCTTTCTGGCAGATAGAGGTGACCGAATACAATTTCTCTCACTTTCACTACCTCTATCTGTTGCCCTTTATGCAGGGAAGTATGAAGTGGTGTACTTCCTGACTAAACGTTCTTTCTTCTCTTTCAACAGCCAACCATCACTGCTCTTGAGCAAGATACTTTGGTTCATTAAAGAGCCCATGAAGTTCCTCAGCTGCCCACTGTGGGTAAATTAAGGTTTCTTACAAAGAAAGAGGAAATCAAAGGTCTCGGGGGCTGAAATAAGAGATAGAGGAATGTAAGTGCGCGGGGCTTCAGGAGGGGGGCAGCGTGAGGACAGACAGGGAGCGTTCCTCCTGTCAGGCCGCTTGAGAAGAGCCAGGTGACTGCAGGCGGATGGGGGGGAAGGAGGTCAGAGGCTGCGCTGCTCTGGAAATACTTCAGGTGGTAAAAGGAGCGTCTGAGGTCAAAAGCATCGCGGCAGCGGACCTGTGCGGTGGAGAAGTGATTGGATCAGGGCTGCGTCCTTAGCCTCTGGTGGTGAAAGTGTTTTTAATTTCAGAGTTTCAAAAGAGGAAGAGGTTGGCTTTACAAATTCTGATGGAGTTTAGTTTCTTCTTACTGCTGAATGCATCTCAGCTGACAGATTTCAGTGCCCGCTCTCTGTTATGAATAGAATATGTTACAACATGTCTGCCGGATAAAAGAGTTCACAAAAACAACCTAAAGTGCAATTTGAATATTAAAAAAAAAAGGTGGAATAAAACATTACATACACAATGGCACAGATTAGAGCAAAACCTTGAAAATGGATTTGAATAATTTTTCATAATTAGGGATTTCACATGAGACGGTGTTTATTTTTTTTTAAAAAAGCTTGGCCCTTCTGATGCTTCTTTGTTTTCTTGTGCCTTTACTTACACTGGGACGCTAAGCCAACTCTAATCCCTTTTCCTGCAACACTTTGGCAGAAATGCGTGTGTGTGTGTGTGTGTGTGTGTGTGTGTGTGTTGATGGAGTGGAGAGAGAGGGGGGAGGTGAGTGTTTGGTGGAGGACCTCACTACAGTATTTCTCTAAATGCGCTGCACAACTTTGGCAGTCGAGGGGAATGTGACGACGGAGTATCATGCTCGCCCCTCAGAGTGTTTTCTCACGGGAAAACCGCTCAGGATGCAAACAGGGACTTAGGGCATACGTGTGACTTTTTTTTTTCTCTTCAGCTCTATTTAGACCTTTACTTATTTATTTATTTTCCAGGAAGGAACCTCCATGAGGTTGTGGAGCTCATGGAGCAGAGCTATAATAAGACCGGTAGAGCAATGTGAGCCACAGAGTTGCCAGTAAAACCGAGTGTAAACGATCATGTGACACCATTCAAAGCTATGTGCCCTCAAGGGATTAAACCTAAATCAGTGGTTAACATCAGTGAAAATGCCATTGCTTAATTTTTTTAAATAACGATAATAGCTGCTATTTTCTTTCTACATTTTAACAAGACATCGTTACTGTTCATTTCTGTCACCGTTTTCTCAACCAATAAAACATTCAAATGAAAATTCAGCAAAAAAAAAAGGATTTTGTTTCTGTGGTATTTTCTAAGCTTCAGATCTCCTAATGTATTCCACGTTTATAATCAAATTCCATGATAATATTGCATTGGACAATTTAAAATGCAAATATGAAAACATTACAAGAGTAATAAGTCCCTTACACAGCTGGCAGTTCAATTATTACACAGATACGAACATCTTCAGTTTGATTTGTTTAAATTGCTAAAACGGGGTTTGCTCTGACTGGCTGCTGGCCTCCCTAAAAAGCAACAAAACTTACTGACAAACATTCGTTGAATCACAATTCAGTGAAATATCCCTTTTATTAAGCTGGTTTGGATTTTCTTCCCAGATGCAAATTCAGAATTGAGAGGGAGCTGGAATGCAGGATAAGCAGCCACAAGGTTCACACCTGGTTACTGTCATCTGCTGCAGTTTTGACTGGGACGTCTCATAACTTTGCCCCCTGAGATCCTGGAATAACTCTTTGTTTTGCTGTTGAGTCTCAGCTCGACACTTTGTCGTTATGTTGCAAATAAAGGAGCATCTCGATGAATTAGCAATTTATTGATAAAGTCTGTTTCTGAAATTCATTTGAAAATTGCAGCTCACGTCTGTGTTCAATTCTGTTGGTTATACATGACTTGCACGATATTGAGGAAGGTTATCTTACTGAAAGGTATTGCTGTTTACCAGCCATTCAGTACTTTCACTTCAAGTATATGCAACATTAGGTTCATGCTTCTGCTACTCCTGGGAGTGTGTGTGGCATTGAGCTGATCTTTGATTAATGCTCAGATGATAAAGTCAAGGCTGCTTAGCACTCGGCCAATCAAACACAGTGTAATCTTGGCTATTAAGGCAGGTGTTGCTATTTTTTTTTATTACTGTTTGTTTCATATGAAATGAAACATTTCTGCTTAACAGATGAGTTGTAGGAAACTGTAAATGCTCGAAATATATTTCTCAACATGTAAGGAAGACTACGTCAATTTAAATTGTTGCTGAAATAAATCAGTTTTGCTTCGGGGTTTTTGTTTTGACGCGTATCCTTCATTTCCTCTGACGGCCACCTGCGGCAGCTCAACCACCACACCTGGCAGCTCGACTACCACACCTGGCAGCTCGACTACCACACCTGGCAGCTCAACTACCACACCTGGCAGCTCAACTACCACACCTGGCAGCTCGACTACCCCACCTGGCAGCTCAACTACCACACCTGGCAGCTCAACTACCACACCTGCGGCAGCTCAACTACCCCACCTGGCAGCTCAACTACCACACCTGGCAGCTCGACTACCCCACCTGGCAGCTCAACTACCACACCTGGCAGCTCAACTACCCCACCTGGTGAACTGTGGCCAAACCAATGACACTTTCAGAGGTCTGTGAGCATTTAGGTTGTTGGTCTGCATGCTCACCTGACTCTTACAGAAGTTTTGTCTATAAAGCTAAGCCACACAGAACGAACAGGCTATGCTTGTCGGTTTTATAGAGAAACCTAAAATAGCCCAGACTTCAATTACCTAAGAGTTGTTAAGCCTTTAGTAGCCAGTTTAACTGAAAACTATCTTTCCGGTCAATCTGTGGATGGGAGGGAGGGGTTTGCAGAGAGAGCTCGCGTGTCACTGAAGCGGAGTCTACTGCTGGCACGCGCCCCTGCTGCCTCTCAGAGAAAGTTCTAATCGAGCCGCCGTTGTCCGGCCGGCTGCGCGTGCGCTGTGCTCCCTTTTTAAAACAACCCCCAAGTCCGACTCTTTCCCCTCCTCAGACGCTCCGGGTTTGACTTCGGACCAGCGCGTCATGTAGCCTCTCGCGCTCCCTGCCGATGCTTGTTGTGGATCTTTTAAAGCGGATAAGTTGCGGGGAGCGCGTGAGGTTGAACTGGTGGAGGTGGTGGTGGTGGTGGGAGGAGATCCGGTGAACCGCCGGGGCGGACAGACCACCATGCTGCGGCCGTGGGCTACGCAATGGGTCATGTTCGTGCTGGTGTGCCGCGCTGTGGCTCAGTATTCTAGCGACCTGTGCAGCTGGAGAGGAAGGTGAGGATGAAGGATTAATAACCTAATAACAACGTCGTCGATAAAATGCTCTTCTTTTTTCTTTTCCTCAGAGAAATTCAAATTTTTGTTTTGACCGTCTGTTAATGATGAATTCTGAAAACACACATCGATTCTTTTCTTCCGTTAGAATAGATAAGACCTTAACTACACCGACTTGTATTTTCTTGAGCAAGACTGTAGATATGTTCAGGAAGGCCAAGCTGAGATCGTTTAAAACAGAGACTAATCTAACTCTAGTTGATAAGTTAAAGATCTGCTGGTCCCTGCGCCTCATTGCCTGTGGTTTCTGTTGCAATGACTCCAGTCCTACTCGCATTTCTTTTCTGAATGTCGCTCTTCTTAAGAAAACGACTCCCACAACAGGCAGACCAAAAAGTGTGATTAACTGGGCGCCTTATCCGGAGAACGTTCTCCTTCCTGAAGGCTCTCCGTTACTGGGGTGTCGGTTCTTATCTTAGGTAAATACACCCACAGGGCGCCTTTGATCACTCCTTCAACCCCCAGCTCATAAAAGATGTAAGCCAACACTGTGTTGTAAAGTTAACTCGCCTCTTACTTGTAACGATTTTTGTCAGATCCTGCGGGTCGCCCTTGCAACTCATACACGTCTGAGACAAATGAAACGATTTGTTTGGTGTTTGCCAAACAAATCCTGTTAAGAGTTCAGTTTCAGTTGACCTCTTGTGACAAAGCATTCAGACCTCCGGAAATATTTTTCACATTTTTGTCACATTTCAACCACAAACCACTGCTGCTTGCCTGGGGGGGAACGGGGTTTATTTATAAATACAAATCTGAAAAGTGTGGCGTGCATATATATGTGCATATGTATATATTCAACCCTGTTTACTCTTTTTACATGTGAAAGAAGGTGCTCTTGTTAGATGAGACTAAAACTGAACTTTTTGGCTTACATGCAAAATAGTAAGTGGCAGAAAACTAGCATCCTGAACACATCTTCCGTGTTATAAAACATGGTGGTGGGAGCATCATGCTGTGGGGAAAGGTGAGCTTCTCAAGAGTTCATAGAAAACAGAATCGTTCAGGGAAATATGCAACCAGAACTACAATAGAGTAGCTTAGATCAAAGCATTTTCCTGTCCTATAGGTTAGGGTTAGGGTATTATCCCACACTTCTAGTCTTTCTCATAAAATGCAAATGTATTAAGTTTTAGTTTGTAGCTAGAAAATGAAGAAAATGTGAGAAAGTCAAAAGAGTATATACAGTATATATAATGTTGTAGGATGTGTCTGTAATCACACAAAGAGAGTATTCATCCTATCTTAACACTGGTTGTAATTTTTAATTCCATCTCTTTGTAATAACTCTTAAGAACGGTCATCTTCTCTCTATCTGCAGCGGTTTGAGCCATGAAGCTCATCGCAGAGATGTGGAGCAGATCTACCTCCGCTGCTCCCAGGGGTCCCTGGAGTGGCTCTACCCCACCGGGGCCATCATCGTCAACCTGCGACCCAACACGGAGTCTTCATCCAGGCGCACTGCTGACGTCTTTGTCTGCATCAAGCCTCAAACCTTCTCCCAGGTGGTTTAGAAACAAACCTGAATCTCATCTGGATGACCTGCAGCTGTGGTTTGCCTGGTTGTTTCACACTTTCTGAACGACTTCTCCCGCTCTTCCTGCTCAGGGTTCTCATGTGTACCTGGAGCACGACGGAGACCTGAGGCTGCTGCTTTCAGACGCCGACCAGGCGCAGGGCGCGGTGCGCTGTTTCAGCATGAAGGAGGGGGCTCTGTTTGTGGAGGCCGTCCAGCAGAGAGACATCAGCAGGAAGATCACAGCTTTCCAGTATGAGCTGGTGCCCAGTCAGGGACCAGGGGCCCATATGTACCCATACCTGCATCAGGGGCCAGGTAACAGGAAGCTTATTTATGTTTTTCCAAAGGCACTAAACACATGTTTTTGTGTCTTCATGCACAGAAACATGTCCATGAAGATACATGTTGTTTTGTTTTGTTGTTTTATTTGTTGTTGTTTTGTTTTGTTTTATAAGATGCAATAAATTTCAAACTTTCAGGCTTTCATGCCAGAAATTTCCTGCCATTCAAATCATGATATTTAGGTCTAACTAGACAGGATTTTTTTCACATACTTGATTGTTGAATCAAGTTTGTGGAATTTATGATATAATTAGAGCCTTGTTAGTGCTGTAATATTAGGTGCAGAATATTTAAATGTGTTACATTAAAGTTAGTTGATTGTACATTTAAATGCCTTAAAGATAATGTGCAAACTCTGATCTGCTGAACTGAGAATAATTTATGGTTTTGTATCAACACTAACCTACAAATCAAAAAAAAAAAAAAAAGTCTCATTTTCTTTTTAGTTGAAATATTTTCATGGAAGATTTTGTTTTTTGGCAACAAAAACAAAACCTCACCTCAACCACTGCGGTGGATATATTAAATGTAAACCAAACAGGATTGGCTGTAAATACAGACTTTCTATGACTGAGACTGTCATAAAAAACTGTCTTCTGTCAGAAGCTTTTTTAAATATGCTGTAATACAGGCAGCTACCACAGATCCTTTCTTCCCCACAATAATCTACAATCTTATTGTAGACTTTTCATTTACAATAAAACTTTGAAAAATCTGGAATTACTATAATTTTCAGCAGCATTTAATATCCACTTCAGATCATTTAAGTATTTTGAATTGAACTGAATTGCTTTCTTGGCTCAGATATCCTGTTGTTTTATACAGATTTACCTTCGTATTTATAAAATCTAAGAGATTTCTCTCTGTTTGATGGTCCTATCACAAATTTGCTTTAGAGAAACATTAACTTTTTTCCAAGTTCCGCATGTTTGGAATTTAATCTTTACATCATTAACTTTTCTTGGTAAATTATCTACAATCTTTCTGTGGCTTCTGGCTCTCCGAAAGCAGAAACTGAGTTTGGAAGACTAGCAGCAGCGATCTAAAAAAAAAAAAGACATGTCGCCGTTCAATCTTTGTTTCTTCATCATAACCCTGATGAGGCCTTCCTCCTGCCCTTCCTCTCTCCCTCAAGTGAGCCGCACGTATGAAAACAAACACACCAATCAAAAAGAGTCTTGTCAGGGTCAAGCACAAGGGTCATCCAGTCCTTCCTCCGCTGCCAGTCAAAACCGACACCACCCATCCCCCCACCCACCACCACCATGTCTTCCCCTCTCCTTAAAGGAGGATCTCTGAGCAGCCCACCCGCACGTGTGAAGCGCTGAGGTGGGGAAGGACGGAGAAGAAAGCCTCCCCAGTGAAGTTTCCTGCCAGGGTGTGCGTCTGGCGTTTTAGTGCTGTTTTTATAGCTGCCAGGGTCGAAGGTTAATCCCCCGATTCAGTCTGCTTTTTCTCAGTTCTAGTCACCTGCTTTGCTCATTCATGCACGCTTTATGTCTTTTGATCTCTTTGGACAAACACCCTCCTGCACGTAGAAGCACGGAGAGAACTGGAAGCAGACTTGCAGGCCTGTTTTGCTCCGCTTTACCACCACTCATCCACATGGAAAGTCAATCTTTGAAAGAGCAAGTGTTGGATTTTTTGGTGTATCTGGCTGAAAGATGCAGCCACAGGGGAGGCTTTTAGTGTTCATTCACACCAGCCCTGTTCAGTTCACTTTAGCAGAACTCTAGTTGGTTTGTCTGTAGAGTCCGGTTTGTTTGGGGAGTTGGGAATGTGCAATCGAACTCTAGTGCATACCAAAAAAATCTAACTCTGGTCTGCCTACAAACCCAGGTCTCTGTTTGAATGCATGTGTGAATTTCAAGCAAACCGGCGACAGACCCAAATGCAAGAACCGGACTATTGTGCAGAGCATTCTGAGAAAATACAAAAAAGAAACAAAAAAGAAACAAGAGTCTAGCGCTAGCAGGAGAAATGGCTCGTGCCAAAAGTGAAATGTGCTAAAATCTGACACTACTGCATTTTTGCTTACATTTGGAAAAGAAGGAAGAAGGACTCGTGCATAGTTTTATCCTGGTTATTAAAGCAGGTGTTGCTATTACACAGGTTTTTGTGTCGTTTCCTTCAGTGGTTCTTAGTGCAGCGCCTCTACAGGCGAGGGTGGGAAACAGGCTTTTCAAGGGGTTTGCATCATGTGACACAGTGCAGTGTGAAAGTCAACTACACCAGCTGAAAATGTAACATGTTGCAATTTTAGTCCCGAATCAAACCAATTCTAGCGCGTTATCAAGTGTGAAAACACCCTTAGATTCCCCAATGTGCAACAGGAATAATTTGGATCTTTATTGAAGGCTGAAATCCCCAAAATTCAAAAATTTATTTAAGACTAAAAATATGTTGTTTTGCAGGTGAACAGCAAAATGACATGCTGTTCAGACAAGTAAGGCTTTCTCCAATTAATTGTAGACAACTGTTAAAAAATGGGAAAAAAGAAGTTCACTGTATGCTTAGGGTGAAAAGGTAAATTTAAGATGTAAACCCTTAACACCAGTGTGTTTTCTCTAAACACAGCCACTTTTACCTTTAATATTTAAAATCCTAAGAATGTTAGGATGGTGGAGTGTGATAATGATATTATTATTTATATTATTTATATTATTTTGAATGCTGATTCTTGGTTTGTGCACAACAAATATTAGCAACAGTGCACTTTTGTTTTCAGTTTCCCCAAGATTTGTCCCACTTTCAAATTTCAAACTTGTGCTGAAAAGGTTAATGATCTAGAAGAAATAGTTGTCAAAAGCAAATCCACAATGCTGCAGGGATTGTTTCTGATTTATACTTTGTGTTGTTTATGTTTTCTCGACCTGCTGATGTGGCACAGCTACAGTATTTCAGTATTGTCAATATTTTTGAGAAAATGTACCTTCTTCATCTTGCTGAAATCGATGAAAGAAAAATCCAGATCTAGAGTAGTTTAGTTGGAGCCCAAGTTTTAGGTAGCTAATTTTGATGAAATAAGCTATGAAAATAGGAACTTGTGTGTTTTTATTAGGGATACCTAATATGTCTTCCTCTCCCATTTTCTGATTTAGTCACCTGTAAGCCCTGCTCGGATCAAGAGGTCCTCATGGCTGTCTGCACGAGTGATTTCGGTAAATGCATCAACACATAAGCACACAGTGGAGAATGAAGAATGGTCTGCTGGCAGCAGATGTAGACTTTGGAAACAGCTGTTAGCAAGATTTTACAGATTATGTCACTCTTACAAGACAAAGACAAAGGGAAACATTTACCTAATCTGTTTTGCTGAATGATTTTAAAATGTAACTTTTATTATATGGTAACCAGCAAAAATTAAAGTTCAGTCTTGGTCCTACCTAAACCAAGCTCCACCTGCTGGTTTTATTAACATTTCAAAGTATTTACATGAGAGCAGACTGCCTTCTTATCCGATCCTTTAGAACACAGGTGTCAAACTCCAGTCCTGGAGGGCCACTGCCCTGCAACTTTTAGACGTGCCTCTGCTGCACCACACCTGAATGGAATAATTAGGTCATTAGCAATGGTCTGGAGAACTAATCTACACAAGGAGGAGGTAATTAAGTAATTTCATTCCAGGACAGCGGCCCTTGAGGACTGGACTTTGACACCCCTGCTTTAGAAGAACGAAACTAAATAGATTTTGTTTATGTAACCACATATCACTCATGGTGTAAAACTCAAGGCCCGCGGGCCACATTCTGCCCGTCGTAACCATTCCTGCGGCCTAAAGAGAACAGAAACAGAGCTTTATGGTAATAGTTGTTACCTTAGACATATTTTTTTTTTAAATTAAAATCAAATAATTTTTTATTTGTATAGTGCCAATTTACATCAGTGTAAAAAGATGTTGAGTAATTTTAAATTTTATGAAGTACTCATCAAATGCAGAGAAATCTATATTTTTTAATAGTTTCTTAATGGTTAGCTACGCCAGGCTTTTGAGGCCCAGTGATGTGGCCCAAATTGAAAATGCTTTCAACTTCCACAACATTTAGTTCAAACCGATTTCATTTCATTTCATTTGCCTTGTCTTCCCCTATTCGGTCTTTCAAGCTGGCAGTGGCACTTTTGGAGGTGCAGCGCCGGGCTCAAACCAGCACCCCGTTGTCACGGTGACTCTGCGTCGGCTGTTCCAGCAGAAGAGCGGCCTGTTTGCGTGGGGCGGAGCCAGAGGAGAGGGCTGGAGAGGACGGGTCAGCGTTCCCGCTCCGTGCGTTGCGCGTCCAGGAGAGGACGAGTACCTCCTGACCGGCTCTGTCCACTTTGGTGAGGCGTGGCTCGGCTGTGCGCCTCGCTATAGAGACTTCTTAAAGCTGTACGCTGCAGCAGTGAATGCAGGAACAAACCCCTGCCACATAGACACAAACTGAGAGATTTCTGGTGGAAGAAGATTTGCCTTAAAATGAAGGAGTTGTGGGTAAAAATACTGGAGCATAGATCAGAAAAGGACAAGCAGCAGTTTAACCAAACATGGTCCGGGTTTCGTTGTCAAAAAGACTGACTGCGCTGCCTCCATTTGAGTACTCTTGTGAACTACGAGTGTATTTCTGTACAGAATGACTGATTTCTGTAAAGTGATATTTGTGCCCTACTAATTGTTGTGATGATGGCCTTATTGCTATTTCTAGAAATGAAAGTTTGCTTTGTAAAAAGCTTCCTGTAAATTTTAGCCTTCTGAGAGAAGTCTATAGTATGCAGCTCTGTGAGTCTATGTGTACTGAATTTGTGTGTGGTTTGCAAATGGGTCTAAGTGGCTTATACATATTTACAGAAAAATAAACCTGGTGTCTTTTTATGAACAAAAGGTAAAATGAACAGTCTGTGGTTTTGTTACTGAACTACAATGAACTCAAGAGAAACTGTGCAATGAAAATGAAGGAAGATCCACGTTAGAGGACAAAAAGTTACCAACATCGTAATAAATGTAAACAAAAAAATATTATCCACTTAACCGATATAAAAAAATAATGTGAGTGACCATTAGTTGGTAGCAGAGATGGAAAAGTCAGTGCTAATTCTTTATATGTGGCATCTTGTCTGTGACACTCTGTGTTTGTTTATTTTTTTGTGTGTGCAAAGTGAAGCAAAAAGAGAAACAGTTATTTTTTCACCTCCACCCCTCCCAAAAAAATATGCTTCTCTTGAGTTTCATGAAAGATGCTTCATGCTGCTACATCTAGCAGTAACCAGACCAAAAGAGCTGCTTTTAGACAGCTAAGTGAGATGAATGGTTATCTTGATGTTTGATATGTTGGAGTGAAAGAGCTCGAGGATGTGAATGACCTTAGACGGGTGTTTGTACGCCTCTCCCTATGTCTGCTGTCAACAGCAGTGTGTGTAATGCTTTCTCTCCTTCCTCAGGAAGAGCAGGAATGGATGGAATGTCACCTTCCTGCTCTCGCCTTCACTCTCACACACACACACACTATCAGCCTGGTGAAAACCAGTCCTTGTTCTGTGTTCAGATGGGTCTGGACTCTGATACTGAAACAATTGCTTCCTGGAGGCGTGGATTCCAGGAAGTGGATGAATCATTTTAGAGATTTTACTCAGTCACTGAAGTTTGGCCGTGACGTATGTAATGCGCTGGTGCAATGACGCAAAGCTTACCAGAAATTGCCTGCACTATGAATAGAGGAGTGCTGAGTTGAACCAGATAGCTGTTCGTCTTCAATATTTGGAAGTGTGGCCAACACGGACTGACCGGCTTCTTTCACTTCCTCTGCTGCTACGGAAAAAATTCAGACTACAATTCTAAAACAGCGCAGAAAATTAACATCATCGTTCAAAACCTCTCATTCTGATTGGCCCAGTAGATGTTCTACTGGAGAAATCCACTTCAATGGGAGAAATTCCCGAGGGAGTAGTGAAGAGAGATTAGAATTAAGCAGTATTTCACGGGCAATAAACTTTTAGAATTTTAGGAGAGTTAAGATTACCTTACTTATTTATTTTTGCTAAATACATTTCAGTTATGTTCTTCAAAATGAGAAGTTTCCATACACTGATGCTACTTTAGCTTTAAACATATTGGGAAAGCCCTAATGATGATATTATGAGTTTGTGGGCCTTATATTGAGGTACATTTCTGGGTCCATCTTTAGGCAACACCTGCAACACACTTCAATTCTTGTGAGATCATAGAGAAATCAAAAACAAATCATCCATGCTTGGGTGGTTTCTCTCTGGGCACTCCAACCTCCTCCCAAAGTCCAAAAACATGGCTTGGTTCTCATGGTTGTGGTTAGTCTTTATGTGAATGTATGTTTGCCCTGTGTGTGTGACCAGGCAGTACCTCACCTCTCGCCTAATGGCTGCTGGAGATAAACACCAGCCCTCCAGAGATCCTGCAAAGATAAGAGAGTATAAACAATGGATGGATGAATTGTAAATTTGTCTGATTCCTCTTCTAGTCCTGGAAAATAACACCTAGCAACGGGAAGTGAAAACCTCATGGTGTTCGGATCGCTGCACACTCAGAGGAGACGCTAATGTTGCTTTTCTTCTGACTTCTTTAAGTCTTTAACTCTGTGCTGTCATAACGTTGGCTTCAGTGACACTAATATTACAAATGTCTCAGTTTTCTGTCTAACTTCATATTATATTAGACACCAAAACAATCAAAGCAGCTCTTCAGAATAATAATAAGATACTAGAATTATGTTGTCAACAAAAGTTAAATATAAAGCATCATTCAGTGATCACCAATGACATAAAAAGTTTTAAACAAGTACAAATGAGGCAACGGCAAAGCCTCAAAATTTGCAGACTATCTTTACAAATTCGTGTCTTTGCACAAAAATATGATTTGTTTTTTGGGTATGACCTACTGATTTAACATGAAATAGTGTGAGTGGTAGTGTAACAGAAGAGGGAACAGGAAGGAGACATCCAGACATAGTAAAAAGGTCTAAGATAGACGCCATAAAACTGAGAGGGCCGTCCGTGTAACGCCTCCTGTCTTCACCGAAGGATGTGTATGCGGCATGTGTGTTTATGTTGGGTTGTAGTCCGAGAAGACCTCAACACGCGTCTTACGCGCTGCTCAGCTCCAAACCGAGCACTGCAGAAACCCAACTCCCCAACAGCAACATCCATAACAACCGGCCCTGGAAACGGCCCAGCTCGGCCTGCCATCCCCGCTAATTCGGGACACACTTATCCCTCCGCACGCCGGTCTTAATGTCAACCTTTCTGAGCGAGAGTGTGTGAGATATGAAAAGAGTTTGTGCTGCAGTATGCGAGAGGCACAGCTGAGCGGTCAGCTGGACGCGACGGGAATGGCTGAGCTCGGGGAAAACACACACGCACGCTTCTACCCACACACACTCGGTTACGGCGCTGACATTTTGCAATGCGCTGACCAGGGGTGGGGTCAGTTGTTGAACATGGTGGAATAACATTTTAGGTTGTGTGTGTGTGTGTGTGTGTGTGTGTGTGTGTGTGTGTGTGTGTGTGTGTGTGTGTGTGTGTGTGTGTGTGTGTGTGGTTCTAAAAAAGGGGTGAAAGAGGAGATGATCTAAGGAGACAAATGTATTTCTTAAAGTTCCCATGCTTCTTTGTTTAGACTTTAAACATGTAGATTATTTATATGGAGAACCGAAACTGACATTAGTAAAAATAAAAAGATACAAATGTTCCATAAATAATAAAACAATTTGCAAGCGGCAGCTGCAGGTGGCAGCATCTATACGCTGCAAAGTCCAGGAACTGATGTGACAGCCATGTTTTTCAGAAACATGGAAACAAATACAGCATGCGTGTTTGCAGAACCTGAGAGATGCACTTTCCATCTCACACGCTCCACACACAACATGTAGAAAAACTCTGCACCAACTGGCAGGTCTGGTGGCGTGGAGGCCTCACGATTTAAACTTGTTTTGGAGCAAGGACGTGGACACCTGCCAGTCACCGAGGAGACTGTTAACACCTCTCTGCACCGATGTATTTTAGTGTCTGAGCCGACAGCTGGAGCTTGCTCAAAGTTGAGCAGTGCAATTATTGCAAACCCAGCAGCAAATCTAGAACAAAATTATAAAAAATAATTAAATCCAGGTTTCCTGTCAAACTGAAGACTTTACTTTAGTTATTCCTGCTTCGTTCAGTCAACTAAAGCCTTCTTAAGACTGTAAGACGTTTGTTATTAACTATGCTAGAAACTAATGGCTCAATATGAGCAATCACTCATTATGCTGCAGGTGCATTTCAATAAATTATGATTTTATCAAAAGCAATTTCTATAAGTGACAATCATTTATAAAGACTCACTTCACACAGATTGTTTTTTTAATGTTCACGTTACAGTCAGTTAAAACTGTTTGTTTCAGAAAATGTTGTTATTCAGAAAATCAAAAACCTTCAATACAGAAATTCTGTGACCACTTAATATCTTATGCAATCATCACTGTCACAACTGCATTCAGTCATATTAATGGAAAGTTGAATGGAAGGAAACAATGTGCAGAAGCAGCAAGTATTATTAGATCCTTGAGAGGATTGTGAAGCAAAGTCTATTCTATGCATGCAGGAGCATTTAGTCCACAACACTGACATACTTTTAGTACGATGGTATTTGTTTACACGGTTATTCTTTTTCAGAGAAACTGAATTTTGAGTTTTATGTAAGTCATGATCATCAAAACCCATTAGAAAGAAAGAAAGAAAGAAAGAGAGAGGAAGAAGGAAAGAAAGAAAGAAAGAAAGAAAGAAAGAAAGAAAGAAAGAAAGAAAGAAAGAAAGAAAGAAAGAAAGAAAGAAAGAGAGGATGCGTCACCGTCCAATGAATCCTTAAAATAAATGAGACTCACGTCACCGTTTTATGATTTTATCACAAAAAGCCTTTCAGTTCAACTAGGTACAACTTTATATGATCAAAATAAAGAAGACAGAATAAGGATTAGGGTTTAATAGATTTTAAAACCCCATCCCAGCTTCCCTGTAGCGCCTTTCTGCAGTAAAGGAATGGCGTTGGAGCGCCCCTCTGTGGTTGGTAAATTAAGTGCAGTAGAAAATGCAGGAAAGTGAATTCAGAAGTTTATTTATTTCTTTGTTGTTGTTTTAACCTTAAATAACCACAACCAACACGCATACTAAATTAAAAAACAAAGCAACAACTTTACCGAGTTTATATATTTGTACCATAAATGTATTATAAAGATCTGAATAGATGAGACAACCCTTTAGTTGTCTTTGTAGAGAGAACATTAAGGGAGAGAATATTAAAGCCTCTCTGATAAAGAGTTCTCATCTGATAATGCCCAAAGACTCAAAATTAGCCATCTGAATAATGAAGAAGTGAGAATGATTATCATGCACCAGCTATGGTTTCAGAGTGGGTGTCAATTTTATTTTGGGTTCACTTCCTGTTAAGTTTCTTTTTCTTTGAAAGAGATCAAAGATGTGGAGCTTTCAGAAACTGTTCTTCACTCTGTGTTGTAAGTTTTTAAAAAAAATCATTTTATATAACATCTTATATCTATGTCATGACAATATGCCAAGGGATGAGAACACCTGATGCTGTTATCGGACTTTTGATTTGAAAATGTTTTCTTATGTTGTCTTCTCTCTGCAGCAGCTCTGAGCTGTGTGCGCAGCGCTGCAGGTTTGATCCATGTGTTTGGATATGAAGGTCTAGATGTGAAGATTTCCTGCTCATATCCTGAGGGATATGAGTCTTATGAAAAGTACCTGTGCAGGAACGACTGCGCGGACGGCGACGTCCTTATTACAACATCACAAGCAAATAAAACCAGACACTCCATCTATGATGACAAAAGGACAAGAATCTTCACAACAACAATTTCTAACCTTCAGTCAACCGACGCTGGGAAATATTGGTGTGGAGTGACAAGGAATGGAAAAGATCTCTACACCGAGGTAAAACTAGAAACAAAACAAGGTATGTCTTTTTTTTACATTTTATTATTTTTTTTACCATTTAAGTTGCTAAATAGTTTTCAAACAGGATTTGTGACTGTGAAGGGGCAAGACTCTAAATGTTTGCGATATTCAGAACGAGTGGCAGTTGAGTAAAATTAGCACAATGACAGGATTTCCTCCATGTCTAATGATTAGTTTACCAAACCTTCACAGTGCTGCTACTTTCAACATTTCAAACAAAGCATTGGGATATAAGTAACACGCAAACGTAGAACGAAAACATGCACACCTTGCACACAGAAGGGAGTAGCTTCAAAACGTCGTTAGTCTTTATGAACTGAGTGAATTGTTTTTAAGATCAACTACTAGGGTAAAGCAATAAAATGATGTTTTTCTTTTGACAAAAAAAAATACTCTCCTATAAATAACGAACTACAAATAAGCAGCTTGGACTACAACGCCCAGAAAAGTATTTCCAAACGTTTTCCAAATTTTATTGAGATTTGAAGTTATAGAGCATCAATAAATATCACAAGGATGTGAAGTGGAAGGAAACCAAAATCAGAAATGTTCACGGTTCAAGCTCCTTTTACTTTGCTGGACCTTAATAAAATTCAGCTCTACCAATTGCATTTAGAAGCCAACTAATCAGTGAACGATGCGAACGAGATGAGTGTATTTTCAAGGCCTTGATGCAACTCACACAAGCAAACAACAGTGGGTGCAAAAGCCCAAAGTCGTGCAGTTCTCTGCTTGTTGCATGTGTGTGCTAATCTAATAGCTCATGAAAAAAGATCACAACGTTATTTTCCTGTAAATTAAGCAATTACTTTTAATATTTATCTTTGATTGGCATTTTTAAAAAGCATAAAGAGAATTAATAGACACTTTCTCTGACTGCAGAGAGTGATAACAAAGTGTGAAAGCGAAAGCATTAGCTGTTGAAAGAATCCACTTAATGTGCTATTTATGAAGCCTTTGTTTAACTGCAACATGCGACATCATCTGAGTATGTTTTTACAGACAGATGCTGCAGCACGGTGAACAACATCCAAGGTCACGAAGACGTCTCAGTGACCTTCAGCTGTCCGTACGACTCTCAGTCTGACGACAAGCTGAAGTTCCTCTGCAGAGGAAACCGGCCCTCCACATGTCGACAGCAGGCAGTGATCACCTCTAGCAACACACAAAATGGACGATTC